>OZ020275.1:0-51014 GCA_963971205.1 Aethes cnicana
TCACAGTTTGAGAAAAGCATTGTACCTATAGACCTCGGCCGCAACAGCATTGCCGGACTCGTACCTACTAAGAAGGCGTCCGGCAATGCGCTCCTTAGCGGCGTCTGCAATAATGTACTATTTGTACTTTTTACCGGGAAACGTCTACAGGAACAGCTAAAAAAAAGAAATATAACTTTGTATGGGAATCACCTTCGGGTGATACGAAGTTCATTCACCCGGCCAACCTATAGGGTCATTATTTATAAATGTTTATAATATAGTATGGATGGATATCACAGTCTCTTTTGGCTGTAATAAAATTGTGACAAAAAGACGCTCGGTCGCCTGTGACTTGCTTTCGCAGTAGCTGTACCTGCGCTGTACCTACTGCCGCCGCCGTCGAGACGTCCGATAGCCCGCGTCGCGTACAGCCGTCGAGTCGGCCGAACGGTAAGTATAGGAGCGGGTGATCGACATTCGTATTCTCGTTGTTGGAGATTGGTAGTAGGTACAAACAATGATACAAGTGGAATATGAATTCGGAATATTTTAGAGGTGTTTGTTATTTTCCTGGATAGGTATCCCTAATTAGTACATACCTATTTTACTAGAATTGAGAGAATGAATATTTTTTATGTAGGTGGTAGGTAAACGGAACTCTATACTTTGCGCGTACCTATAGGGTATTACTATTAGTCCGTTTTCTATTGGGAATGCTTGTATGGAGAGGTCGAAATTTTGAGTACAGCAATGCCATTTGGTAGGAATGTTATACACATTGACCTTAGTCCAAAACGCCCGGTAGCCACTTTGAACTCCTCGACTGGTGGGGGGGGAGGGGGGGTTAAAGTACAGAGCTCCCGGCGTTCGGAAAAAAAATCCTGTCGGATTCGTTTGGACTTTTGAGTCAAGTTTGGTGTCGTTTTCAGGTAACTAGATGATGCCCAATTCATTCCTCATACCAGTTTTTAGGGTTCCCTAGCAAAATATGACGCAATACTTAAAATAATAAACTTTTATTAGTAGCGAAATGCAAACAAACCCTCATATTTTCATATTTTTGCATGAAATTTGGTTTATAAAAAAATACTGTCTGAAAGCCCATTTAATGCAGAATCTAAAAACATAAACAGTAAGTATATACTTTACAATTTTCAATGAAAAATAAAATATTGAATGTACTGCGACGGTCGTCAGCGCAGCGTAGTGGGCGGTAACAAGACCCGAAAAACTGTCAATGTCAACGCAAAAAGCTTTTATAATATCAATAAATTAAAGTGCTTACAATAATATCACACTTGTTATAAATATTCTCTTAATTATTATGAATTAAAACAAATGTGTTTTTTTAAAAAAACACACGAACTTTCGCCTTTATTACTTTAGTGTCATTTTTAATAATCTTCAATTTATAAACGAATTCAGATAATGTTGCCTGACTTCGTAGTCAGGCAACATTATTAAAAGTAAAGAAAAATAATAATAGAACGTTTTGTGAATTAGTTTTACTTACAACCACCTCCACAATTACATAACTCAGTACATTTGAGCTGGCGTTTGAAACATTGCACCTGGAACATCAAGATTTCACGCACCGACATCTTTTTAATTCTAGGCATTCTTGAGCAGCCGGAGGGCTTTGGGTCCACAGTGGCACCCAAGTTTCTTCTTCTTTCTGCCAAACCCATTCATATCGGCAAGAAATATTTTGCATCGCGTCTTCTTTAGGCACTTTTTTTGTAATATAAAATCCATATCCATATTAATTTGGCATGGAGATAGTTCGGGTCCCCAAAGGACATAGGCTACTTTTCATCCCGGAAAAACGCGTAGTTCCCGCGGGAAAGCGATAACCAAATTCGCGAAGTCGCGGGCAGAAGCTATTTTGTTATTATAAATCTGGTCAAGAAATTGATAATTTAATAAAGGCGAAAGTTCGTGTGTTTTTTTTTTACTTCTTCACGCTCAAGAGGCTGGACCAATTTTGATAAAATTCGGTATGGAGGCAGCTGAAACCCTTGAGTAATACATAGGCTACTTCTTAACAGCGGGTAATACCGCAGGGCGCCGCTAGTATAATATTAAAAAGAAGAAAATCAGGTAAAGAGAGAAAAACACATTTGTTTTAATTCATAATAATTAAGAGAATATTAATTACAAGTGTGATATTATTGTAAGCACTTTAATTTATTGATATTATGAAAGCTTTTTGCGTTGACTTTGTCAGTTTTTCGGGTCTTGTTACCGTCCACTACGCTGCGCTGATGACCGTCGCAGTACATTCAATGTTTTATTTTACATTGAAAATTGTAAAATTTATACTTACTGTTTATGTTCTTAGATTCTGCATTAAATGGGCTTTCAGACAGTATTTTTTTATAAGCCAAATTTCATACAAAAATATGAAAATATGAGGGTTTGTTTGCATTTCACTACTACTAAAAGTTTATTATTTTATATATTGCGTCATATTTTGCTACGGAAGCCTAAAAAACTGGTATAAGGAATGAATTGGGCATCATCTAGTTACCTGAAAACGACACCAAACTTGACTCAAAAGTCCAAACTAATCCGCCAGGATTTTTTTTCCGAGCGCCGGGAGCTCTGTACTTTAACCCCCCCTCCTCCCCTCCAGTCGCGGAGTTCAAAGTGGCTACCGGGTGTTTTGGACTTAAGTCAACTTGTACACCATTCCTACCAAATGGCATTGCTGTACTCAAAATTTCGACCTGTTTCCCAATAGAAAACGGACTATATTGATAAATCAATCAAACAATATGAATTTCAACAACGATGATACACCTGATTCAGGTACTTACTTGCATCGCGATTCTTATAAGAAATTACGAGTCTCCCCGACTAGGTGAGCATTTTCACTCAAAAGTGTACCACGATGAAAATTCAGGTTTTATTTTTAAAGTATTTAATTTCTTAATTTTTTTAGCCAGAATAAAGAGTATACCTTAAAATTTATGAAATTTAACACGGTCCCCCTGAAATATCCTTAGTTTTTAAATAAACAAGGAACTTAGCTGACATGGTAGTCAATTCCTGTCAGTTTTGTTACTATATGGGCATTTTCACTCAAACTTGTACCCCCTGGTTTTGACAGTGTCCCACTACTTCAATATTTTATTACTGCCAAATATATTTGTTTGTGAATATTCGAATGGCATCTATATAAACTATATTCCTTAAATTATAGATTTCATCCCTAAATTCAAGTGAATTATGCTAAATGTAATTATTATGATTTTTTAAAGCCGCTCGGGTAGCACTTTTTGACGTGTCCCACCCCAATGTCGACTTTTTTAAAGTTGAATAATTAAAAAAGTATTGGGAAACATGAAGTCAATTGATGGCGTCCATAATCTACATTAGTTTGCTCGTCACAGGAATGAATATCGTAATAAAATTAATAATATTTCATATTAAAAACTAAATTTATATAGTGGTACCGAAAACTGTTGCCACCTGACATGTCAGGTTTGTGACCGCCAAAACGGGGCCAGAAAACCCACCAATTCATTTTTTTATCATATAAATAGCAACATTGAATGCCACTTGACTAGTTAGCCACAGGTTTAAAAATCCCGCGTGCGCAGGAGTGACGTGAAGCGAGGTGAAATTCGGTATGGAGGCAACTGAAGCCCTGGATTAATACATAGGCTACTTCTTAATAGCGGGTAATACCGCAGGGCGCCGCTAGTATAATATTAAAAAGAAGAAAATCAGGTAAAGAGAGAAAAATACATTTGTTTTAATTAATAATAATTAAGAGAATATCTATTACATGTATGATATTATTGTAAGCACTTTAATTTCTTGATATTATGAAAGCTTTTTGCGTTGAAATTGACAGTTTTTCAGGTCTTGTTACCCTCCCCTACGCTGCGCTGACGACCGTCGCAGTACATTCAATATTTTATTTTACATTGAAAATTATAAAAGATATACTTACTGTTAATGTTTTTAGATTCTGCATTAAATGGGCTTTCAGACTGTATTTTTTACAAATCAAATTTCATACAAAAATATGAAAATATGAGGGTTTGTTTGCATTTCGCTACTACTAAAAGTTTATTATTTTAAGTATTGCGTCATATTTTGCTACGGAACCCTAAAAAATTGGTATGAGGAATGAATCGGGCATCATCTAGTTATCTGAAAACGACACCAAACTTGACTAAACAACCCAAACTAATCCGCCAGGATATTTTTTCTGAGCGCCGGGAGCTCTGTACTTTAACCCCCCCTCCCCCCACCAGCCGCGGAGTTCAAAGTGGCTACCGGGCGTTTTGGACTTAGGTCAACGTGTATAACATTCCTACCAAATGGCATTGCTGTACTCAAAATTTCGACCTGTTTCCCAATAGAAAACGGACTATTACGCGGTTGCATAGACATATATAATACTTCGTAAGTATAAAAATCATTGCGCGGTTGCCATTCCGATTCGCGGAATAGACGCGCGTCTCAATAGCCCTGTCCCGCTCTCTCCTACCGGCCGACCCTATGCCCCCGCGCCGCGCGCGCCAGCCACTCCAGCCGCCAGTCAGTCGCCAACTTTGAGCCATCACAACGCACACGCTACATTTTTGAGAAGAATTCACGATCACTTGTGATTAGGGCTTCGCCGCACACCGTGTTCTCATTTTACACCAAGACTCCACCGTGCGTGACAACTTTGTTGTTGTATTCCAGCGAGTGTTCGCGCTAATAGAATCGCTTCAACGGTCGCAGACTGAAGCACTGAAAGAAATATTTCGACGCCGGTAACATGCATGGCCGAGGGCCAGGGCACTCTTTCCGGCTGCAAAGCCACAGGAGTCGGTAGAAACCTTATTAGTGCTTACGGAGGTCGCCGCCCGTCACATCGTATAGGTATATTATATTTTCGACGCCGCAAGACAGTCAAAACACTGACATGTTTATAGTGAGACTCCCGGAGAATGATATCTCAGAAAGAGCGCAATTGGACATGACTTACGCCCTCCTTTCTAATCTAATAAGATAAGGAAAAGAGTACGGAGGGAAGACTTTGAGAAGGAGAGGAAACCGAGCCTTTGAAGGGCGCTTGAGCGCGCCGTGCGGTAGCAAGGCGCCCTGCGCGCCCGCGGCGGCTGCGGCGCCGCAGTCTTCGCCCGCGCCGACTGCCCAGACGCCCGCGTCAACCCAGGCGAGACCAATTCCCATAATTACTTTGCGAACGCACAACGTGTTATCAGTGAAAAAATAAAAGTGATCAAAGCTTTTATAGTAGAGATCTTCTAGTATCTAAAGTCCCGCGCCTTCACATTTCAAAACGCTGCAATTTATTTAAAAAGCACCACCAACACTCTCAACACATGTGTGCGTGCTGAGACAGCCATCAACTGTGCGTTGAGAGTGTTGGTGGTACTTTTTAAATAATAATGAAAAAATGCAGTTTTGAAATGTGAAGGCGCGGGACTTTAGATAGTAGAACATCTCTATCTAGTCTCGGTTGTGTTTCGGTAGTGAAGTGCGTCCGTTCGACTCGGTAGTAGCCATGTCCCTGCCCTTCATGCCAAATACCTTCTGATATTATAAATGCGAAAGTAACTCCGTCTGTCTGTTACCACTTCATGTTTCAGCCGCTGAACCGATATTGATGAAATTTGGTTTGGAAATGGTTGAGCCCCGGGGAAGATTATAGGTCACTTTTAATCCCGGAAATCCTCTCTTAGTGCTGCCCTACGTTCCCTAAGGAACTTGCACTCCAAATTTCAGCTCTCTACAACCAGTAGTTTCGGCTCTGCGTTGATCAATCAGTCAGTCAGTCAGTCAGTTTCTTGTTTTATATATATATAGATAACCGCTATTTTTTTAATCATTAGGATTGAATGCGGCAATACAACCCGCTGTCATATCATCTCAGACAGATACTCTAAAAAAACTGAATAGCCAGATTTATTATTATTATCCGTAGAGTGTGATCGAGTAAACTTTTGTCTCTATTTCAGATCAAACATCTTCTGGAATGCCTTGGATCTGTCTTCCTAGGAGGGACAAAGTAAGCTTTCTCGAAGAGAAAGATTACATTTACCTGCGGCCTGTGAGCAACAACGAAGAGACATTGTGAAACCAATCACTGCTAATCAGAACCAACCTTATCATGTGTAAAATTGTGATATATTTTGTTATACCTATTTTAATAAACTTGTCAGAAATGTGTAGCAATTTTATTTTCGTGTGGCTGTGTGGCAATATACTTACTGAGATAAGATAAAAAGATGAAGATAAAATGAATAATATTTGGAATTCAACACTATTGATCTAGGGGTACTAGACAACGATATAAATACTTATAAAGAGAAATGTGTAAATACATATGCAAATAAAGATCCATGACATGAGTACAAATGTTCATTCTCATCATAGGTAGGTAGGTACTCTGTCAGTCGTGTAGGTGTTTAGATATTTTGATAAAATAACAAAATATTAGGAATTTGTAAAGTAACAACTATTTAGTTGATAATATTATATACTATACCTTGGACAGCTCATCGCACCAACATCTCGGTGCTCAAAGAACTCAAACTCGACCAACAATATCCGTCCATGGTTCGTCTAAGCCGAATCGTCAAATACTTCGGTCACATCTACTACTACTACTACACAGCCTTTTCACGGCCCACTGCTGGGCACAGGCCTCTCATTACGAGAGGGTTTGGGCTGAAGTCCCCATGCGGGCCCAGTGCGGATTGGGGACTTCACACACATCTTTGAATTACTTCGCAGATGTGTGCAGGTTTCCTCACGATGTTTTCCTTGACCGAATAGCTCAGTGGTAAATTCAAATTGAATTTCGCACATAAGTAAACTTACAGGTGCGAGCCGAAATCGAACCCCCGACCCTCTGCATGAAAGGCGGTGGGTCGAACCACTAGGCTTACCTTCAGTCACATAACTCGTGGAAATCCGACAAGTTGGAGAGACTAAATGCTGAAGGGAAAAGACCCAGAGAGAGGAGGCCGAACAGGTGCCGCCGGTAAATGCGGCGATGCACCAGGGCGAAGATCGCTGCACATGGAAGACCGTCACAAGAAGTATGTGCCGGAGGAGGAGGATAATGTAACGAAATCCACACGGATTTTTATCCTTTGATTAAAAATAGTAGTAGAAATAAATAATCATATCTAGATTAAAAATATTTCTATAATGTCAAGTAAAATATATCAAAAGTTTCACTAGTTTTATTTTTCCCCTTTACAAATATTTATTATAGAAAAACGAAAAAAAAAATACAAAAAGTTGAAAAAGTGAGGATCGAACCCACGACTTCCACGATTTATACTTCATAAAAAGAAATCACAAAAACCACAGCGCCACAGAAGCTCTGTGATTCTCGGCGAAATTAAGCCTTGGTTTCCACTACGTTTCACTACCTCAGTATGTGTGCGTGAGTTCATTCTCGGCAGACTTGTCGCCTTTTTTCCTAAATGAAAGGTGATGTACGGATAATTATGTGAAATTGAGATGTATAATATATCCCTTCAATCGCATAGTCCATCAAAGTGTACCTTTGGGCTTGGAATTTTGCGTAAATCCTGAAAATTACAATATCTACCACCCGCGCCATCTATTATCGTAGAGGCTACATAAAACCGTGAGTTATCACCTTAAAGTTGTTTGAGCCGAGGCCCGCCTTAGCCGCGGCAGCGATCTACCGGCAGTATGGTAACTGACATCTAGACAAAGTAATCTAGAATAACTGTGGATGTTTATAAATAAATTACCCAAAAAGGTCCTGAGACATCATTTCTTATTTCGTGGTAAGTACTTATATAACATTATACTATTGACAAACTTCAGTTGGGTGGGGCAAAATTGGAAGAGGATTACTTGCACGGTGACTCCAACTCTAACAGATCTGTCGTCTTATAAAACGCGTCGAAAAGACACGTCCGGCGATAGATACGGTACCGGTACATCAGGCCGCAAAATCATCTGATAAGTACTAAATTATTCTAGTAAATATATGCCTACAATATTTCCGTACCTGAGAAGCATAACACTGTAACTCCATTTTTTACGATTTTGTGTTTTAACGGTATCCTACTAAACTTTTCGAGCTCTATCGAGCCATAAATAGTAGATTGTATGACTAGGGAGCAAAAAGGTATATTTTACCGCGGGTGACGGATTGAATCCAGAGCGACGCGAAAGATTCCAGAATAGAATCCCGAGCGTAAGCGAGAGATTCTAGCGTGGAATCTTGAGCTAGCGAGGGATTCAAGCTTTGTCACCCAAGGCATAAATAAGTTTGCTACCGTGTTGTACACTCTGCTTTTCACCCTTCCTATGAGAAAATCATTAGATCATTCGTTCATTATTGTCTTTAAATTAAGTAAAACAAAAAAATAATACATTTAGAAACAAACAAGGTTAAAAAGAACGTGTGTTTCGTGCGCTTATCATAAATTCATAGGTAGAAGGCGAAAATGGCTTCCATATTGAAGAATCAGTAACTATATATTGTATTTATATTCTGTCATGCTCGCACGCGTTGCGTTCATAATAATAGGTAAATTTAACAAATGTGAAATAAAGAATATTTTATGACAATTTCGCACATACTGTATCACACAAAGTTTTTTAATACATTTGCGATAAAATGAAAAAAGGGCAGTGCAATTCATATTACGTACTTACATAATATTCCTTTGGAATTCTCAGAGGTGTTGATCCCAATACATTGCATCACCTAAATCACTTTTTGATTTCATTCATTTTCTGCGAAATAATTCATACCACTACATAAGGTACGTTTTATTTTGGAAATTAAGTGTAAAATAAAATAATACGGCAAGGAAATGAGCGCTCACGAAATTCGCGGGTTCGAGTTTTTATTTTTTTTATTCGATCACACGACGAGTTTACGAGGAATGCTACGGCATTGGCCTGCACCATTCAGCCAAATTGAAAATGAAAAATAAAAAATAATTTATCAAAAGTAAGTATATATCTATGAATTTATGGATTTTTAGTATGTGTAATAAAGTATTTATGTAAAATGCCGATATATAAAATTCTAAATACGAAAAAGACGCGACTTTTGAATGCTACTTTTTACAGTCTCCGCAGCTCCGTAAACGCACTGCTAAGACGTATTTTGTTCCCTGTTAGCGGGACAGAAATGAAAAAAATAATAAAAAAAAGCGAGGAGGGAGCAAAATCGCATTTTGCTCCCTCTAAACGGGGAACAAAACACTTCTTTTCGAATAGGAGGGGTGAAAACTAGATTTGTCAAATTCGCAATATAATGTATTTTGATGTAAGTGCATGACTCAAGCCGAGGCATTTTAATGTAAGTGCGGAGTTATGTAAAATCGAACATAATACTGTACAGTAAGTATTATGTTCGAGTTTAAACACGAAGATTTAGTACATTTACAGTGCATTTTATAGTGTAACTCCGGAGTTACACTAAAAATTTAAATTTGAGACTATTGTAGTTTGTAGGTAGGTAAGTACTGTTTTCAGCATGAGTGCGGCGCGCGGCGCTGGGCCGGCCCGGAGACAGCCCGGAGCACCCTCGGCGCCGCCGCCCGCCGGCTCCGGGCCGCTATGGAAGTGGCGGGGACTCCCGCCCTTTCCGAAGCGAAAAAGACAAAGCCCCAGTAACAAACGTCATTCATCGTTCAAAATTTGAGAGAACAAAGAAATTGGCTCCCGCTTACATTTTCGTTGCCTGTCCGTCTAATACTGTATACCTCTAAATAATATGAGTGCCCCTGCGTGGTTATCAGAGAACATGGGATTGACGCAATGACTTTAAACGTTTCACATACACACATAGGGGTCCACGGTCCAGCCCTGATTCGGCCCCCTTTTTGCGCGGTCGCGCTGCTCGCCTAATGACAGTGATCGTGCGTGTTTGCACGGCCGCGTCCTGTCCAAACAGCACCTGGGCACCAGTAACGCGCCGTTTACACAGCGAATAATATTACCTAATAAGCAAAAAAAGAGCTTTCGTTTAATGTCCAGGCTCCGATTGTATAATACGCTTAAGATAAAGGTTTCTAGGTATAATTTCAATGAAGTTACGAGTAGATACTCGTAGACTGAATTTCTAGATCTACCTAACATTATAATCATTATGTCCACATTGTTCTCTTCCCTTATTAGTCTCAGTTTTTCTTGCGCTAATAACAATATTGTTTCTTTTCCGTTGAAGGCACATCGTTTCGTGTCTCGACAGCCCAGTAATTGCCGCCGTCTCGGGACGGATTTACGCGCGTGTTTCATATTTATTCGCGTCGCATAAGACAGGTGTGGACACGGCTCTTGCTAAGCTCACTCGACAGGTCGTTCCCGTAGCCCCTCTACAGATGAATGCTTTGGGTTTAATATTGTGAAAAATTAATGTTGGAGCGAATCAATGTTCATTTTCTCATACAGTTTTCCACATTATACCTTTTTAAATGTTCAGTCCTAAGTCGAGTCTGTAGCTAGCTGTCTTATTTAAATACATAGAGCGAATTTTTGTTCTGATTAGTCAACACTTCAACAGCCAATCTAAGACATTTGTAGCCGGTTCAACCCTTTCACCGAACACAGGCGCAGCGTCGCTGGCCGCCCCCGCGGCGCGCCCGCGTTCGGCGCGGGTGCTCGGCAACAAGTGCGCTCGCCGCGTCGAAATTGGACGAAACCCTTTTGAAATAGGTACAACAATTTTCGAAAGTGATCTACAACGGAGATCTGGGGTAATAGACATAGACAAAAATAAACGTAGGTAAGTACAGCCGAATTGCAACGTCCTTTTGGAATTTTGAAGTTGTTTAAAAAGAGTAGTTTCATGAATCTGTACCAAAAATAGCATAAAATATCACCTGAAATCTTGCAACAAATATCTCTGAATAAACAATGAAGGTTCTACATTAGCTTCTCGGATATGACGTCCCGGGGCAGGCTTGTAGCGTGAAACAAAAGTTCGTTCTCGATCGGAAATTAAAGTTCGACGCCCTGAATTATCGAGCGTCCGACTCGCGCGACACTCGGCAAGAATAAATCAACTTATCACCCGAGAAAGTCGTCGATATGGAACAAGAAAATTGTAATGCCATAGCACTTTGGTTAACTTATTCATAACTGAGTTGTGCGGATTAGGGACAACGCAAGGAGGTTACGAAACAAAATTTGTTGCTTCCACAGTGTCATTGTGAGATATATTATTAGTTATAGGTGTAGTTAAGCAGCTTAAGTACTTAGGGCATATTGTTACAGACAGTTTGTCTGGTGACCCTGATAGAGAGGGAGCGCCGAGCATTGTCGGTGAGAGGCAACATGCTGGCCCGTAGATTTGCTCGATGTACTAAAGACGTTAAAATCACCTTGTTCAAGTCATTCTGTCAAACATTTTACTCGAGCAGTCTATGGGTTCGGTACACCAAACGAGCTTTTAACGGGATAAGGGTCACATTTAATAATGCTTTTAGGATGCTGTTTGGACTGCCTCGCTACTGCAGCGCCTCCGGGATGCTTGTGAGCACACGCATAGACGGCTTTCACGCCGTGATTCGTAAAAAAATAGCTTCGCTGCTGGGGCGCTTGAGAGGCAGTAGGAACAGTGTCCTAAAGGTCATTGCAGAAAGACCAGACTGTCGTATCCAAAACCATTGGATTAAACAGCTAATAGGATTGGTCAATTATGACAAATAACTCACTAGTGTAGATAGCCTACTTTAAAATAAAATTTTATAATTTAATTTGAATTTTAATTTAATAATTTTTAATTTTAACTTAATTTCAATTTCAACTGTATTAATTATAGATCATGGTTATCTGAAATAAATATATTATTATTATTATTATTATTTGTTGGTATATTTTCATGTCACGCCGCAACTGTGGAGATCTGTCCTCCCAATTATTATTATAGGGTAATTAGTCAAGATATCAACTTGAATTTAACCACCTCTAAAAATGCAACAGTATTTTCTTATTTTCCCTATCATCGATATTGAGACACGAACACATCAACGTAAGTACGTACCTACTTTTAGACAGTTATTATATATTTTAGACTATTTTTAGTAGGATGCCTTTGGGAAATTTGCGATAACAGTGAAAAGTAACACGAGAGGAGGAATCAATCAGGCGCGTGGGCGGATATGAAAACGGCCTTTTCACTTCACATGCTCTTAAAATGTTACTTTAGTATCTGCATATCGGGACTAAAGCTCTTTTTTAGTCTCTAGGGACTTAAGTTTTTTTTTTTTTATTTACATTGGAAACCCGCCTAAACAGCCACAGAGTTTGTGAAAGGAGGAACATCCCCATTTTCAGTGAACCTAGACAATTTCTAGGGCGTGAAAAAACGATTTAATTTCGTGAAACACGATTTAATGATTACGAATACTTATGAATCTTGTTTTAGTTAAAGTGAATTCATTTAATAATGCATGACCCAATTAGTTTTAAAATATATTAATAGTTTTCAAGTTTGAATCTGTTGGCTAAATATCATTCAAAACGTCACGTGATAAAAAACAGGTCAAGTGCGAGTTGGACTCGCGCACCGAGGGTTCCGTACCTACAAACTTGATGATGCAAATTTAACAATACAAACTTATTATTTGCGGTTGGTGAAGTAGACACGGCTACTGCGCCAACCGCAAATAATAAGTTTGTATTAGTAAATTGGCTTTTCTTGCACCAAAATATATAATATTTACGGTTATCAGATTTATTCCTGTACGTGTGCTGTAAGACCTTGCTTCTGGCCAAATTTCATGATTCTAGGTCATCGGGAAGTAGCCGGTTATCTACTTCGTTATAATAAATATCGTAATTTTGTATGGAACTTCGTTTTTTTTTCCTCGCATTCGAAGTGAAAAGCAGAGTGACTAAACCATAATGACACTCAAACATCTCGTGTCATAATGGCTTGTTTTAGTCCCTTGATAAACAATCTACTATTTAGGAGCCAAATTTATTTTAGGGCAGTTGGTTGCTGTCATGTTGCTGCCTTTTCTTCAATGATTTTTAGTTTACTTCATTTATTTAACTATACAAAGCGACTTAGTACCTACCTACATACGACGCATAGCAATTCTTCTTGTATGTTGTAGACTAACAGATTCACTCTGTTTATAATTTGTGTGCGCGAGACGCGACAAAGCCACGCCTCCAGAGCTTCAACTAATTTTGAGTATAGGCCCTTGATGAAAAGTGGTCACCATCTTCTATAGACACGACTGTGACGCGTCTCTAACGTCGAATGAAACACAGCGAGGCTGCCTCGTGACACACGGGCATGAGTGAGAGCGGGAGAGGTCCAGGCGGGCTCGAGGCCCTGCCACCCATATGTATAGGCTGATAAATTGCTATATACGGGTGGATAGGCGCTAGGGCTGGCCTCCAAAACGTTCCTTAACCTCATTACCGGCCGACTATTTGGACAGTTCATTAAAATTAATTTGCGCGTCGGTAACGAGCAGGCGCAATTAGCGATCACTATTGTGTTTCGCCGGAAAATTATCCGCGCGCCGCCGCCCGGCCGCCGCGCGCCGCCCGGCCGTGTCGTGTGGCAATCGCGGTGCGGTACGTACGGCCTACTCGTACCGCCGCCATCAACTGCGTACCTGACGAGGATAGTGTACAAAGCATTGCCGGTATCTCAACCGGGAAATCATCCACGGCAAGCTTTTATTTGAATTTTCAATTTAAACTTCGGGTTTCATCCTCTTACATAATACATATTTGGATGATTACATGTAAGTATTATAATATTTTCGTTGTTGAATAGACTACAATTTTTTCGTACCTACTTATTTTCAACTCACGAGTCACGTTTCTTGGATTTCCGGGGATAATTGATAGAAATAAATTGAATAGAGTACTTTTGCACCCTTTTCCGTTGTATTAATTATTTTTTCCTTAATTTGTACAGTCGACGTCAAAGAGTTATTTACTCTTTTCGACCTTAATGCAACGGAAAAGGGTGCAAAAGTAGTTAACATGACACAAGAAACAAAAATAAAATAGAACATGACGGAGATGATATCACGAGCAGCTGTTGCGTGAAATGTGAAAAGTTTGCGCTTCCGCGAGCTCGGCGCGGACGCAGTGCATCCTTCGACTCCATTATGTTTGCCGACCCGTACGTTATGTGACGCAGAATGACGAACAAACAACTTATTCTGTGGACGGTGCCTTGGTTTAAGAGCCATCCTTAAAACAAGGCATATAATAACTCCGTAGAAAAGTGTTCGCATAAATATTTAATCTTTTAGAACCACCAATCTTGAAAATACGTTTTAGTTTGAGCAAGCGTTAGTACCTACCTACCTGAAGTTTGTCTAAATTGATATAGTGTAGTCTAGATAGAGTGGCCTAAACTTTGTATCTAAGTATTATAGTCTAACCTATACCGATGGAGTTAGCAAAAAGTACAGTCACTCCACTGGCGGTGTGCCACCGTAACTGCCTAATTGGCAGCAGATTAGCGGGAAGCCGGTGGTACCAACCCACTCTGGTGCACCAGGCCCTACCACCCCAACAATGTATCAAGACGTGAATGTAACGCGAATACGCACATTGGTACACACAAACGCCGCGATTCGAGCCTGAACACTCGCCCGCTAACGACCATTAATTGACGAGTAGATCCTCGAGACGTGCGAGTGAGCATCGAGCAGCGGCTGCGGCGAGTCCAAGTGAACTCCGAGGTGCGCCAGGGCAGCGCGCAGAGTACGGACAGTAACTACTCGAAGGTCACTTGAAGATCTTTCTTCCTCAACCTCTTTCAACAGCATGTTCAGCGGATATTCGTGCTCTGCTTCAAAGTCGGTGTTTAATTTATTTAATTTTCCAAACGTTGAAAATCAAAAGTTAGTATTTATACGCAAAAAGAAGACATTATTGCTAATTACTAACTTGTAACGGCAGACGTATCTAAATTCAGCAAGTAAAAATTTAATGCGGCTGAAGATATAAATGCGACTGAAGAATAACAGTCAGCGGACACAGAAAATTACGCAGCCATATAGCTTAAATAGGAAAATTGTGTTATAAAACATCGTATTTTTTTTCTTATTTTTAAGTTTTTAAGTAGGTACCTCCTCCATCTTGCTACCTACGTCTTTCGTTATGCGGTTAAGATCAGAATCTTCTGGCACTATCGGACACCAGAATCTTATAGACGTTGTCAGACGATCTTGGAACATCCCTGTAGCGAACTTACATGATCATTATATAATGATGTTGTTAGGAAGTTACCCGTACTGTTCTTTGCAAGTTGGCTGTGGGTCTAAGCGCCACATATTAGAATCGTTGCGCTGAGTAACGAGCCGAGAGCGGCCGCGGCGCCGGTACGCCTGCTCGGTTGGAACTGGACACTGTGTAGTGGGTTGACCTACATGTCAAAATACTTAACATGGTAGCTTAATTCTCATGACTGTGGCCGAAGACGTTAGAGCACGACATAATTTAGAAGACGCGCGGCGAAGCACTTAAGCCGTTGACGCAGAGTCTAATATTGCTTATTCCACGCGCCTCCTAAGTTGTGTGAACCTACACAACTATCCGCTTAACTATCCGCCACCTGCAGCACCAAAGCGTCGCTATGCTCGGCAGGTCTCGAAGAGAGGACCTAGAGCGGCGATTAACGTCGGAACACTATGGATTTTTAGTTGCCTTTTAGCTAGGTACAGTATTTATTTTTTCGCACTCGCATGGATAATATAAATCTCGCATGGTTAACTCCATTTGACTTATTTATGTAGCAAGTTCATCTCAGACTATACCTAAGTCAGCCCCCAGCGGATCGGCTATTGTGATGGTGTAACACGCGCCGGCATTGAGAGCCGCGTTATACATATAGGTATAATAGAATTTGTGGTGAAATGAACGTTCAGCAGAAACAAGCATTTATTCATTAAGATTTCACCGAACCCCAAATCGTCACAACACAACTTTCCCGATTTCTTGCGGGCATTTCGGCCATCTGTCACGCGATGATGTATGGGTTTTGAAGAATGGTGTGTTTAGCGGTTTTGGTAACAAACCGTACACGAGCCCGCAGGCCGAGTTATTATATTTATAATTTTGTTGGTCGTCTATTATTACATTTAAAATGCTTTAAAGTAACAGATTCGAGAAAATGCAAGATATTGGGCGTTGACGCTTTCTTTCAATTAGTACTAAATATACACAAAATATTCATTTTTATAGAACTTCTGGATTTCTTATGAAAAACAGCTCTGCGGTTAATGCTTGTGCTGAGTTAAGTTAACCGTCACGACGAATTTCAATGTCATCCAAGTGAAGGATATCTAGTCCTTTCTTCTATTCTTCCAGTCGTTTGTATTGCTCCTTCAGCGCACAAATCAGAGGGCCATCGATGCAATTTGCTCGGTGTCCATGTTATATTATAATGCGGTGTCGGCGTCTGCGCGGAGTGCCGACAATCCAATTTAGCTCCCCCCCCCCCACCCCCGACCTCGGCCACGCAGGTCGTGTCGTGTTGTGTCCCGCAGCTTAGAACAGCTTCACTACCTGTGGAATAAATGCTATTATTGTTGCTTAAGTAGTATTGTGGACCTAACTATCCGTGTACTGTAGTGTACACATTCATCAGTCTGTATAACTAGAATCAGCCACTGCTTTGTGTTCATGGACTACCATAATATAATTAGCTTCATTTTAAGCAGGGCAATCCCTCAAGGTGTATGTCGCAGATCTCCTACTGGCTCGGGAGTCTTCAGTGTAAACTTAATCAGCAGATGGAGCTCATTACTACATACATACATATATAATATCACGCCTTTTTCCATAGCGCTAGACAGAAACCACTTCCTTCCATTTGATATACGACTCTTACATACTTCTCTCGCTTCTTCAACTTTCATCCCGTTCCGCATACATGCTCTATGGTTTAGAGTACTTTTGAGGCCTTTAATCAGATTGTCCTGATTGTCAATGTCAATTAATGAGCTTCCATAACTCGATATCTATTCGCACACATAGGTAGGTATGCTGCGAGTGCCTATAATTGATTCATTCAATTCAATTCAATCATTTATTCAGCAAATTGGCCACATAGGGGCACTTTTACACGTCAGAAAAGAATTTACTAGCGCTTCCTAGACCCATTGCTTGAGAAGAAGCGCCGCAACAAACTCAAACAGAAGGCCTTTATTCAAAATTTACACATAGTTATAACATTTACATTACATGTATAAAATATACATATAGGTACGTACTACAATTACATTGATACTCGTAATGAATTAATGGCCGCGGCCGGTGTTACGCGTGAAACCGAAAGTGTCTGAAATGCATCTCTATAGAAAATCTGCTCGTTAACCCCTATCAAGCACGAAGAGATGCCCTTTTCTTCCCCGTCGTTTTAGTCAACCCTAATTATGGCTGAAAAAACGCTGCCGGTAAATTCAAGTGTGTGTTCGTTGGTGAGGCGCGGCGCAGCGCCGCGGCGCCGCCCGCCATTGTGCGCCGAGTGCGATCGTTTGCCGTCCGCGCGCCGATACCGTGCACATACATTTCCATACAGCGCGCTGTGCCCGATTATTAGGTTGGAATTACGCTCGATGGCTAGATCTAGCGTAGATTTGCATACTCGATCGACGGCTTTACGGCATGCATGGGGCGTTTGTTATCGTTGAAAATGCTTGTAATTGTCATTTAAAATACATAAACATCAGCTAAGTAGGTTTTATTTTATGATCAAAGGAAAATGAGGGATGATTATGTTGACAAAAGAGTGTTTAATGAAAATGATCAAACTTTGTGCCAAAAGACATCTTCTGGTCGCGGGAGGCCCAAGGCCGGTCCTGGGCCAACGGTACCGGATAAAAACATTCTTGACTATGTTGAGCTATAACAATCTAGTTATATACACACTGGAGGTTGACCACGTTTAACAATGGTGAGCTGACTGACACATAATTTTTCAAATTAGGTTTTTTTTACAGTAGAATGTTTATCTTCTTATCTTATATACACGGTGGGTCAGAAAATATGGCAAATAATTAACCCACCGTATCAGCTATCGATTCTAAGTATATTGTATAGGTCTTTAATTTTTTTTGAGTTGGTAAAAAAAAATATATATGGGATTGGTTGTGTGAGCGACGCCTGAATCCTATACAAAATATTTTTTTCACCTCACTGGCTCGAAAGTGGTCGTTTTGCAGCTTGATATCCGAGCGCAAAAGTTGTTTTTATCCGCTAGCGTGGAAAGTGTTTTTGAAATTCGAACGACGAATGACGCCACTGTCACAATAAAAAAACAACGATACGTTCTGAAACGCAATTCGTCGTGAGAGTTTTATTAAAATAAAGGTTCAATTTACTTAATATCATCATTAATAAAATTATATTAATAATACACCGTTTCAGATGTATTTCATTATTTCACTATGTTTTATCACAAAAATACTTAAATATGTGCATATTTTAACTGTATTCAATGAATAATTGAATCTTGAAGTACGAGTAGGAGTGATTTGGAACGCAACCTCCGGAAAAAAAAAACATGAAAAAAAAAAAAAAGTTTTAGATTGCTGGTTTTGTAATTTTGAATACCTATACGGAGTTTTTTTTTTTTTTTGTTAAAAGAGTTACTTTATTTTACAAACATAACTCATTAGAATACAATCTAGTCTTAAGACTAATAAGCATTTTTAGTTTAACCTAAACTATCAAAGAAAATATTACTAAGAATGTGTTCATTAACACGTTTCTTATTGTCTCTATTAAGGAGAAGTCACATTTTTCTTGTGTTCTTTATAAGTAGCACTCACGCACTAGTTACTCTATCACTACACTAAACTAGCTCAAAGGGTTTTGTCCTTTTCAGCCTTCTCTGTAAGTCCGTGTTGTCGAGGAGCTGGATGGCCTCGACATTCACATGATGGTGAAGCCTGTGTTCGTGGACTTCGGCGTATTTCTTTATAACACTAGCAACGAGGTCCACTTTTAGGTCCCGATGGAGGTCGTCATTTCGGATGTACCACGGAGCGTTTACAATCGCTCTGAGAACTTTGTTTTGGAACCGTTGGATTAACTGAACATTACTGTGTTTGGTACAGCCCCAAAGCTGTATGCCATAAGTCCACACTGGCTTGAGGACTTGCTTGTATAACAGCAGTTTATTGTGTACTGACAGCGAAGAGTCTCTTCCTAGCAGCCAATACATCTTTCTGTAGCGGATTTCCAATTCATCGCGCTTCTTTTTGACGTGCACCTTCCAGCGTAGTTTTGCATCAAGTGTCATTCCCAGATATTTCGCTGTGTTTTCATAGGGTATTGTTTGATTATTTATATAAATCGGGTTATAATTTGTTTTTTTGTTGGTGAAATCAATATGAATCGACTTAGATTCATTCAACTTTATTCGCCATCTCTTTGTCCAATCGTAGATATTATTGACAGCGCTTTGGACCTTTTCCACTGCTTCTTGGTGAGTATGACCTGTCGCAAGAATGGCTGTGTCATCGGCAAAGGTTGCAATGGTATTGTTTTCTAACTCTGGAATATCTCTGGTGTATAATAGATACAGGACCGGGCCTAATACACTTCCTTGCGGTACTCCAGCTTTTATTTCTTTCAGTTCTGAATAGCAGTCCTCATGTCTTACTCGAAATGTTCTATTTGAGATATATGATTCCAGTAAATCCGTAAACTGTTTTGGGAGACTATTTCTTAGTTTGAATATGAGACCCTGATGCCACACTTTGTCGAAAGCCTGTGCTACGTCCAGGAAAACTGTTGAGCAGACTTTGTTTTCTTCTAATGATTTTTCGATTATGTTCGTAATTCTATGTACTTGGTCAATGGTAGAATGTTTCTCTCGGAAGCCGAACTGGTAGTCGGGAATAAGATTTTTTCCTCTATAATCGGCTTGATTCTTTTCAAGAATATTTTTTCTAATAGCTTTGCCATAATTGGCAACAATGATATCGGCCTGTACGACGTTGCTTCGTGAGGCGGTTTCCCGGGCTTAGATATCATGATAACTTCGGCACACTTCCATATATCAGGAATATATTTTAATCGAAATGACGCGTTAATAAGCGTAGTTAGTTTTACAATAGCCTTACGAGGGAGATGTTGCAAAATTTTCCCAGTAACAAGATCATGCCCAGGGCTTTTCTTCCGTTTTAGATGTTTGATTTCACTTATGACTTCTCTTGGTGTAGTAAGTCTTATTTCTAGCTCATTTTGAGATATTTCACTCGATAAGTGATAATTAGTTTCTGCATCATTAGGTTGAAAAATCTTTTCAAGGTGTTGTGCAAATCTGGCTGCTTTCTGTTCATTATTCGTAGCCCAACGACCGTTTTCTTCTCTTATCGGTGGTACCTGCATGATGGGTCTCTTCAAATTTTGTGTTGCTTTCCATAAGGAGTAATCAGTTGATCGGTCGGATGTTAGTTGACTTAGACGGTTACTCATTGATTCATCATGGAATGCTTTTATTTTCCTATTAAGCGTTTTTGCTAGGTTATTTAGTAATGTTTTATCTGGGGGAAATCTGTGCCGTTGCCATTTTTGTCTTTGTTTTCTCTTTTCAATTATGAGTTTTCGAATTTCTTGGGGATATTTCTCACCTCTGGTTGTATACTTCAATTCAGGAGTGTTTTTCCATGCGCATTGTTGAATATTTCTAATAAATAACGTTACATCTAGATCCAGCTGTTCCTTATCTTTTAAAGGCACTTGGAGGTCTGTTACAGAATCCAGGTCGGATTGGAAACTATCCCAGTCTGTGTTCTTATTGGCTAAAGTTGGAGGGCTCTCTTTGAACATGATGACATCATTTAATGTTAATATTATAGGTGAATGATCCGAGTTCATATCGTATCCTTCATCAATGTGTAAAAAATTTCGAGATACGTTTTTGGATATAAAAAAATCTATTAAATCTGGAATTTTCTGAGTATCTGTAGGCCAGTAGGTTGGCTTCCCTGTTGAGATAATGTCACACTTCATTTCTCTACTAGCGCATAGTAACTCCCTGCCTTTGGTAGTTGTTAGTCTTGATCCCCAGTGAGTATTTTTGGCATTGAAGTCTCCTCCTAAAATGACCCTATTACCAAGTTTCTCTAGTAGGTCTTTGTACTGGTTTGTTTTAAGCGAATATTTTGGTGGACAGTATATAGCTGATATTATAACTGGATAGCGTTTGGTTTTGACAGAAATAGCCACAAGTTGTTTATCTTGCTCTTCTATTTTTATTTCTTCATGGTGGTGGATATTCTCTTTTATGATAACTGCACTGCCTCCTCTAGGAGAGTTATTTGGATGCAGCGCGTGATAGATTCTGTATCCTTTTAATTTGATATGTGATTCGGAAGTGAAGTGTGATTCCGATATCAGACAAATATCAATATTTTCTGTGACCAGGACTACTTGTAGTTCATTTTCGTGACGTAGGAGTCCATTTGCATTCCATACCATAATTTTTAGTGACTTAGGCATTGTGCTTTGGCTGAACTGTGTTCTGTTCTAATTTCTTCAGTCTCGCATCAAATGAGGACATAAAGTTAAGAATTTTGTTGATCTTTTCATCTAAATTTGTAGGAGGTTTTGGTTGCGCTTGCGGCTGATGATGCATTTTTGTCATCTGTGCAAAGGAGACATTTTCGTTGACATTTTGATGGACTTTAGCACTAACCTTTTTAGTATTTTCAGTTGAACGTTGCACAGCGAGACCCTGTGCCGGAGCACGTTGCACAGCAGGCTCAGTCTTTTTGTTAAGTTTTTTATTTTTTATGCTTTGTAGTTCTTTGGCTACAATACATCCCCTGTAATTAGCAGGGTGTGGGTCGCCACAATGAACACACTTAGGCCTAGCCTCTGGCGGCTTTTGGCACTCTCTCGTAAGGTGCTTGCCTGTACATTTCACACATCTGGGCTCCTTGGAGCAATATTTTTGGGTGTGGCCGTAGGCTTGACACCGTTTACATTGTGGAATCAGTCGTGATACTTTTATTGGCTGTATTTCCACCTTGCATCCCAGTATGGATTTAATGTTATAGATATTATTTATATTTTCAGTGTTATCGAAAGAGAGCATAAACATATTTAGAGGCTCCTTGGTTCTCCAGCTGAGTTTATTGACGGCCTCTACTGTTTTGAGGCCTTGATCTGTCAGATCCTGTACAATTCTATATGGCTCACAAGTGGATGGAAGATTCTTTGCCATAACTCTAATGGGGCGGTCTTGCTTATTTTCATATGAGTGTGACCGGCAGTTGTTTTGATGTAACAGCTTTGTTATGACTCTATAGGAGTCTTCATTCTTAGCGTTTATTTTAACGGTATCTCCTTTCATCATCTTAATGATGAATGAATCTTTTGGTACATTCGCTGTTAGTAGATCATAGAACTTTTGGTATTCTTTTACGTCTTCTACCTCTATAGGTGGAGGTGGAGGATTTTTTTTAATTTTTGATTTTTCAACCTTTTTGTCATTAGAGGATTGTCCTTGTTGTTGACATGGGGAGAGTGACGCGTTTAACTTCCTTTTTTTATTTACTTGGCGGACCCATTCTGTTTCTTTAGCAAGCTCCTCTTCGTCCGTCTCGTACTGAACACTCTCGAGGGGCTTTTCGCTACTGTCTTTTTTATCAACAGTTTCTGACTGCTCTTGATGAGCCTTTAGTTGTTCTTGGAGCTGCTCAATTTGGCTCTGAAGCTGTTCAACGAGGCTCTGCAATTTTTTGCGTTCAGCCTGTTCGGTATTAAAGTGATTGAACAATAAATGTTCAGTTTCTGTTATCAGTGTTATAGTGCCGGTAGGTGCAGCCATATTTTTTTTTGTTATTTAACTTCGCCTTAACGAATGTTTACACAAATTCATTTCGTGATTCACTATATGCTGATATAACTAGGTCATCGCGGCCGCGGCGCGGCGCGGCGAGTCGCGCGTGTCAGGCGCTGCGTCAGCGCTTTACTCGAGCACGAACTATAGGTACGAGAGCAACGCGACCTTTCTCAGCGGAAGTCCGATGATCACTGAAACCTATACGGAGTAATAAAGAAAATATGAGCGATTCTAGCGATGAAGATACGAATTTAACTCCTCCAGAGTTAGCACAAACTGTACGTGACGCCGAACATGCGCCGAACTAAGTCTTCTTCCCGAAAAATCGCGCGTGAGTTGAAAAATTTTGTGTTGCGCTCAGCAGCAAAGTCGTTTGCTGTCTCGTGCCTTGAAACCCTCGTTACACTCAGGATTCTATATTTGAACCACTCGCTTCGCTCGTGGTTCAACCCTAGAATCCTTCGTTCACTCGGGTCTCAATCACGCACTCACAGCAAACAACAACTTTGCAGCCTTGCATAACAAATAACTATTTTTACGTATATAATATGTATAAAAATGAATAAAATAGCTGTTTGTTTGTCTCGCCAAACCAAAACTCGAGAACGACTGGGCCGATTTAGCTTATTATTTTTTTGTTTTATTCCCTGTGATTCAGGTAGGTTTAAAAAGAAAAGAAAAACGGGAATCGGAAACAGAAAATAAAATTATATGGGAGTCCGTGGTGACACGAAGCTCGCCGGGAAAACTAGTATAAAAACGAATTGCCTTACCGCTGGACCGATTTGGTTGATTCTTTTTTAGGGTTCCGAAGTCCACAGGAACCCTTATAGTTTCGCCATGTCCGTCCGTCCGTCCGTCTGTCCGCACTATTGCTCGGAGATCCTTAGTTCTAGAAATCTGTAATTTGGCATGAATATACCTAAATATTAGTTACGCTGACAAAGTGGTACAATAAAATTTTGAAATATATATTTTTAAATGGTGGTGTTTGGATAGCTGAAAAAAATCACGGTTGTGGCATATATAACGTAGTTGAAAGGAAAACTATCACAACTAAGTAGGATGTACAAACTAACGAGTCATAGTCGACCAACTTATGAAATGATTAAAAAACCACTGATTTTTCTCGAGCGGCAGGGGCGTCCGGCGGGCACGTCATACCAGAGGCTAGCTAGATGATAATAAGTCTTAGAAAGGTACTGTGGGCATCCTCAACTTCGGAACCCTATACTTTGCGCGTGGCCCGACACGCACTTGGCCGGTTTTTGTGTTATTCCTCATGATTCCGGGAAGATTTAGAAATTAAAAAAATCGGGAGAACTCTAAGGGAACAGCCAAAAAAAGAGAAATTAACTTTGTATTGGAATCGCCTTCGGGTGATACGAAGTTCACGGGGCCGACTTGTACTTTATATTTGACGCAGCCCTTATTCTTCAATTACGTTATCTCGTTAAGGTGTACATCAAAAGGCTCGCAAGTCTGACAGTTGAGTCGGGATTGATCTGACAGAGTCACGGTCCCATTAAACTATTAGCACTCTTGGTTCTGGGTTAGCAATTAGGTAGTCTTAAATAATTACGAGTAAGTCATCGGAAGACCAAAAGCATTTCTTAGAATTGTATGATAATATCGGCCTGCCAGTTAGAGCTCCAATAAGTCCGATGCTCAAGTTAATCTTTTAAATTGAGCTTAAATATATATGTGGTTATATTTGAGGCCATGTTCAGCCACCGGCGACGCGGCGCGCGTGGCTGTGGCGGCGTGACATGGGATGAAGTGAAACAAGTATCGATAGATGATAAGCCCGGAGACCCACTGCGGCGTACGCCACGCACGCACACGCCACACATGGGCTCATTGTATTTTCTGTGCGTAGGGTATCCAATCCACCTACATTTCGATACGAATACGAAGCGTTTGGGCCACGTGGCGTAGCCCCCGGTACCTGAAATAAGCCTATTTTAAGGCCGTTTCCTGACCCAGCATCGTCAAGTTGCTCATGTAAGATAACATTTCTCTAAGAAATGCTAAAAGCTAAAAGTATGAAAAACACATATGTTATAATTTGATTATATCATCCTTAATTTGACAGCTTTCGTTACACGTTTGACGAAACTTCACTCGATACAATTTAATTACAAAGTAACCTTTAACTCGGGCCTTTAAGGCGGTTCATAGACCCAGCTCAGCCGTCACTGTCACTCGTGGGACGAGTGAAAGAGAAAGCGCTACGCACAGAACGCCCGCTTTAGTTACTTTTTAACACGTCTAAAAAAATGGCATTTATAAAGCTGTCGATGTATGCATATAATATGGATATTTTTTGTGTTATAATTAGTTTTACACTGTTTGATATAATAAACTGGAGTAAAGTTGGATTAGCGGTCCGAGTTAGAGGTTACTTTGGAATTAAATTGTATCGAGCGAAGTTTCGTGAAACGTGTATCGAAAGCTGTCAATGTAAGGATGATATAATCAAATATAACATATGTTTTTTCATATTTTTAACTTTTAACATTTCTTAGAAAAGTATGATCTTAAATGAGCAATTTGACGATGCTGGGTCAGGGAAGGGCCTTAATCCAACTTTACTCCAGTTTATTATATCAAGCAGCATAAAACTAAAAATAACAGAAAAAATATTCATATTAAATTATATATTATTCATAATTTGACAGCTTTGTAAATGCCATGTTTCAGGATGGTATTTTTATAGAAATTAAAACGTGTTAAATACTAACTAAACCGGGCGTTCTGTGCGTAACGCTTCCTCCTTCACTCGTTGCACGAGTGACAATAAAGGCTGAGCTGGGTATAGGAACGGCCTTAATGTGCAATGGATTTGCGAAGAACAGTGAGATACTTCATGAAAGAGTAAGGGCTCACCCGAAGACCTGATTGTCCCACAAGTGTCGCCGCGCCTCGGGCTCGCCGCCTGCACAATGAAGAGGGTCGCCGAGCCATCACTCGTCAATGAGACGTCACTGGTTTCTACCTATTACCTACCTAGGTCTGGAATGCTTCTTAAAATTAGTATCATTAAAGTTTCACAAGTAATACTATACTATATAAGGCGTCTTATAGATCCAAGACAAAATTAGGTATACAACCTATGGTACCTACTGACCCTTAAACTAAACGCTGAACGGAATCCCAATCGAGGTTTCCACATAAGTCATAAAGTGTTGTTATCTTCTTATCAAACATTGCACAAGCAGTAAATGGAGGCTATTGAAGCTACCTACTACTGCTTCTAATCGAAGTACTTGATCTTTAAACCGCAGAAGTACCTAATCCACGCCGGCGCTAACTGAATTATAAAGCAATCCCTGAAATACCGGACATTTGTAATTACGGAGAAACGCATTCTCTGCGGATTAGATTTACGGCAGGTTCGGCGATCGGAGAGCTTCACGAATACACGAGACAGAAGGTCAAGATTACTTCCAACAACTAAGTAAATTACAACAGTGGTGATCATTACGCATATCATTGAGGCTTTCATTAACCAGTTTAAGGCTCTAGGAGGTTAGGATATTAAGGCTTTGCTAGACGATAATCTGGCAAAGATATGGGGCCCGGACACCTTACCCAGAGCACGCACTAAGAGAAAAAACCCTAACTAATACGTCATCGTGTGAGAAAAAAATCTGAGTAAGTACCTATATACTAGCAGTGCCATTTGGGAGGCTTTAATTTGTGGTTGCGGGGAACTCGGCCCTCAACTTTCCACATGTTTCCACGCGGACGCGAACTTCCCGGACCCCTCGGGGTCGGCGTGTGTTTAGATAAATCGACGAAATCCTCAAAGTTAAAATTTTACCTATCAATGTAAATCATACAATACATAGGTACATTTTGTTGCCGTGAACGTGAAGACTGGTAGTTTATTAGGTAAGCGCTTTCACTGTTGTTATAGGTACCAAAATAATAATGGACTAATACCTACCTACATGACACCTGATCAGATATCATTATGACATAATGAAAATATGCTGTCCGAATTTGTTGTTGACATATTCATCCAAGAAACTTTCAAAAGTTATTTTTATTTAGTAGGTACTTAAACAATATCATCAACTCCCTAGTAAATATAACAATTGGGAAACATTTCGTAATCTAATCAACTTGGCCGCAAGAAAGTCAGTCATTCTTTATTTGAGTTTGAGTGTTTTTTCGTCCCTAACCTCTACATCCACTTGGGACTTGTAACTACGTATCTACGAGAGTCAAGTGTCGTGTCAAAAGACACAAGAAACAAAACATGAAAATAACTTTTTGAGGTGTTCGTTAAAGGCATAAAGCAACCCAAAATGGCAGAGTCACCTAACGGCGTGTCAGTGTGACTTGTCAAAGTGACAAGTCGGGCACTCAATCCGCGCCACCTAACAGAACAAGAAGACTGACGTCACCTGAGTGACGTGACGTCGTTACCTATGTCGTGACGTAGGCTGGTACAGCCGGGTACAAAAGTATGTAATTATGGGTTACCTATCATTCATATTATTATCCTTAAAACGTACAATACTTAAATAAAAAGAACGCAAGTAAGTTCGAGGAAATTACACGATAAATTAGTATAAATTACAACCCATCTACAACCAAAACACTCATCAAACCATTCTTCGCACCATTTGCGGATCTGCCGGCTACTCCGGCTCGCGAGAAACTTCCGAGTTCTGCATAAGTATATATATTGTGTATATTTATGCGTATGTTATGTTATCTTATGTAAATGCCAGCAGGATTTGTTAACCATCGGGAATACAAATTATCGCACTACATTCGCGGAATCGATCGCGCGAACGAGAGCGAATGTAGGTACTTATTACATATTGGACGATTTAACGCACGTTTGAGAGAGTGCTGATGGATTCACATACGAGTTGCAAAAGGAAATGAAAGGAGATACGTACAAAAGAAAGTTGGATTTTTAAGAGGCTTTTAATAATAAGTGGATTCTCAAATTTGTTTTCGTAAATTTTAAAATTAAAACAATACCTGTTTTTGACTTTCACCTTGTTGCACAAGGAACCATAAAAAGACAACAACTCCGTAACGTAAATTTATATAGTTCAGTTCAAAGGCGGTTGCCAGGCCTGCCACCAACTCTGCCAATTCTTACGGCCGGAGGACAGCCGGTCCGGCGGAGCTCATGAAAAACGCCGATTGCAATGGACGAGGGACTAAGGATTAATTACAGATTCTTTAATAATTAGAACTGATATCTATTATTAGTACTCAGAACACGAGTTCTACATATTTAATTAGGCTACCAGACAATCATAAAGTCATAATTAAATGAAAAAAAGAATATCACCCCTAAATAGATACTTTTAGTTGGCAAGCATTCTTATTATGCCAAATGTTTTGCACAATGCATGAATTTGATGCGCTTTCATGATTTCTCTAATAAACCTTTCATCATAATGTTGCATGATGCAAAGAAAACTTACCGTTTTACCGTACTAAAAAGAGTATAAAAATAAAACACAGGTTAGACGTCTGTTAAAAATTAAAGTATCGTTTCATAACTCATTGCAGTTTCAAGCACTGTTGAAACTTCGCTAACGAAGCCGTAGCGATGTCTGGAACTTTCTTGGTAAGATCTGGGTCCCATAATGCGCGTTGAAATTAAAACCTCGTCCGCGCTCGGGTCCGTCCGGCGTCCCCCCCCCCCCCAACCCGCTCACCGGCTATTCCTAACTCAATTAAATTCCCTCTCACTTCTAATAGTATACCTATTGCTATATTAAGGGTCGCTTCATTGAAAGTATCTGTGATATTTCTTCAACTATAGTCTTTCCCAGAAAAGGATCCCTGGCAACCCTGGCCTTGTAAACACTGTTTATAAACGCTCCGTGTTAAATTAATTATAAAATATCGTTAAATGTTTTAATAATATACTTAGTGTGAGGTTATAATGTTGTGAAGTTACTTACAGCGGATTTCTGATAAAACAAAGTGAATTGGATAGCACAGGGACACTTTTTCACCGGTGAGAATAACACTTTTGACCGTTTAAATCTTGCATTTGAAAATATTACATGAAAACATTTTTCTAATCTGAACACAATAACGGTATATGCCGATCTCAGAAACAGCTGATTGGCCATACATGACGGTTGACAAGTGACAGAAAGCATAATCTACCAACCGTACGGGCAAAATTGTGTTGCCAGTGTTATTATTCAATATTGGACACTCTTCATTGCTGGTTTGACGTACATTGCGTGGAATATTAAGTGAAGGCACAAATCACATTTGATTGAATAAAAATATATTTTCTATAATACTTTCCCGCCACTTTTAAAGAAAAAAAAAAACAAAATGCTACCGAGAGGAAAAGCTAAAAAGTGTGCTACGTGTCTTGTTGCCATTACCAACAGAGAGTTTATAAGCTGTTTCTGTTGTGAAAAGTTGTATGATTTGCAAACAAACAGAAAATGAAATAGGAAATAGGCCTTTACAAACGAACTATCAAGATACAGCCTCAGCATCGTCAACAGACTTGTCCTTTGACTCGTTAAAATCGGGTGGAAATGGCCTTACGGTATCAGAAACCGACAATTACAACCAAAGCTGTCATGACTTTGGAACGATTACTGAAGAAACGCTTAAAGAATATCAAACCAAAATTGAAAATCTAGAAATGAGGTTGCAATCGGCAGAAAATGAAATACAAGACTTAATATTAGAAAATGGGACACTAAAAAAGCGTATCGAAGAAAACGATAAAACTATCAAAAGACTTACCCGAATATGTAATTCTACACCTACACCAAAAATATCTAATAAAAATAGTGTAAAGAAAAGCTCTAAGAAAATACGCTCTGCCAATAACACATCAACCCGTATAGAAATATATGGAGAGCTATCACCTGGTCAAGAAAACCAAATATCCGACAGCTATTTACAAAATAGTGCTACAACTTCAACTCCAGTTCGTAAGCTCTCCTCTCCAATTCTACAAGTACAGAAAGCTGACGATCCAAAGCTTGAGCCTAAATCTACTATGCACCAAATGCACCATCCAAGGTCAGTCAACAAGACCCTTTCTATTAAAAAAGGAAAGTTGTGTGTTATTAGCAATATTAGTAGCAGAAGAAATAACATAATCCTGAAGACCACGCTGGGACTTTTCGATGATTATCAGTGTTGCCATTTATCAACACCAGGCGGAGGCATTAGGGAGCTTTTGAAAAGTTTGATTCTTGAATCTAAAAATTACACTTTGCAAGATATCTGCATTTTAGTAATCGGCGAGCAAGATTTCCGTTTGCAAGAGGATTACGAATATGCTAATATTATTCAAGAAATAAAATCCATTCTGGAGAGAACCGCTCACACTAATGTAATAGTGTGTACGCCAACATATATATGCGGGGCCCCGTTGTATAATTATCGAGTAGAGTTGTTTAATACTTTATTAAATCAGAACTTACACACTTTTGAACAGGCTCACTTTTTCGATTCCAACCTGAAAGTCACACTAGATATGTTTTCTCCAAGCACAGGCAAGTTATCTAACTGGGGACTGAAGAACGTATTTCAGAATATTGCTCATAGCCTACAGAATATCCAAACAATTAATACACCCAAAAGAGAAATTAGTTCCTTTCGTGTCTAACCAAAAGAAAATAACACTTTTTCATCAGAATATAGCGGGTATATTAGGAAAAAAGGATATTTTTGAAGCAGCAATTACGAATTTAGAGGCATATATTGGCAGCATTGATGTCATATGTTTAAGTGAAACATTTATAAAGGCTGGGTCTATTGCAAATTTAACTGTAGGTAATTACGTTATAGCTTCATCATATTGCAGAGAAAATGAAAAAAGGGGTGGCACATGTGTGCTTATCAAAACCGGTCTAGATTTTAAATTATTGGATTCTATAAACTCACTGTCTCATAAATATGATTTTGAGGTATGTGGTGTTGAAATTTTGGCTTTCAACCTAATCGTGGTGTGTATGTATAGAACACCCAACTCCAACGTTAAAGTCTTTTTTCATTTGCTTGAGCAGTTACTAAAGAAAATTACTATTCATAAAAACAAGCATGTTATCGTATGTGGTGACTGGAATATAGACTTTTTAAAGGAAAGCAAAATAAAAAGCGAATTAATGTCAATACTATCCAATTACAACTTAAGTAACCATATAATGTCTCCAACGCGACAAAAGTCTTGTATAGATCTGATAGCTAGTAACATCTCTGGAAGTATACCGGAAATTCATTTCCTGGCTTTATCCGATCACGAGACTGGTCAAACACTTTCATGTACTTTAGAATCAAAAGACAAAACTAACGCTCGAGTTAAGTTTTACAACATGTATGTAAGGGAATACAGTCCGGATAATATAAGAAAATTTAATGAATGCATGACTGCAATGATGTTTACAGAAATAACTGAAGAAATAGATTTAAATACTGCGTTTAGTGAATTTCACGACTTGATTATTTTATTTTACAATTTGTGTTTTCCTGTAATTAAAGTAAAAAAAGTGTTTAAACCTGTTAGGAATGGATGGTTTACTAAAGGTTTACGAAAATGTTGCACAAAAAAGAGAGAATTGTTTGCAATTGCAAGTAAATATCCTAAAAACATGGAATATTTGAAGCATTACAAAACTTATACCAGAATGCTGAAAAAATGTCTATATAAATCTAGGCTTATTTCTAATAATCGTTTTATAAATAATTCAAAAAATGTATGTAAAGCATCTTGGCAAGTCATTAAAAGCAACTGTGATGGTAAATTGTGTAATAATGAAATAAACAAAATCAAAATTAATTCTGAAATTATTGAGGATCCCAAGGCTATAGCTAATAAACTGAATTCATTTTTTATAGATGCTACAAATAATAAAACACAACGTAAGGGATGCCCACTACAGATGATTCAACAAAATAACTCTTCTCTGTTCTTGACACCGGTTACCCCGATGGAAGTTGAAAAAACCATAACAAAGTTAAACAACACTAGTGCTACAGGTTATGATGATATATGCACAAAGGTTCTAAAATCTTGTGCTATGGCTATATCAGTACCACTGTGTCATATCATTAACTTGTCCTTCTCACAAGGGATATTTCCAGAAGGCTTAAAGCTTTCTGTAATTAAGCCGTTGCATAAAAAAGGCCCAAAAACTGATATGAACAATTACCGGCCTATTACTCTTATACCCATTTTATCAAAAATTTTGGAAAAAATCATGTATTACAGAATATTAAGCTTTTTAACCAAATACAACATTCTAAGTAGTGACCAGTTTGGTTTTAGAAATAAGAGTTCCACGTCTTTGGCTTGTTTTCACTTAGTCAAAAAAGTTACTGAAAATCTAAATAACCAAGTTCCAACTGTCGCTATTCTATTGGACATTAGCAAAGCCTTTGATTTTGTGGATCACAAGATATTACTTAATAAAATATACAGATATGGGTTAAGAGGTCCTGTGTGGGAATGGGTTGCTAGCTATCTCTATAATAGAAAGCAATGTGTAGAAACTACTAAACTTGTTGGCCATAATAAAATAGTCTACAGATCTAACTACGAACTCAACTCATCAGGCGTACCTCAAGGCAGTATTTTGGGCCCACTTTTATTCTTGCTCTACATTAATGATTTGCCAAAAGCTACGGATCATAATTGTATACTTTTTGCTGACGACACTACTCTTCTAGTCAATTGTAATGATAAAGCCTCGTTTGAAACTGTAATTAATCAAGCATTATCAGACATAATTACTTGGTTAGATAACAATAATCTTCATATTAATATTTGTAAAACAAAAATGATTCAATTTCAGACATATAAAAGTAACCACATTAAGTTGAACATTAAATATAACGATACAAGAGTAGAAGAAGTAAAATCAGCCTTATTTTTGGGATTGACGATTGACTGCTATTTTAATTGGAAAAATCATATTGATAGTTTGTGTCGTAGGTTAGATCGTTTTGTATATGTACTGTATCGTGTCCGCAATGTTGTATCGGAATCAGCTGCCCTATCCGCATATCATGGATATGTGGCATCCCTCTTAAGATATTGTCTAATATTGTGGGGAAATTCGGTCGACGTAAATAGAATTTTCAAACTCCAAAAGAAGTGCATACGGGCATTATCAGGTGCAGACTTTCTAGAGAGCTGTAGGCCTATATTTAAGCGCAAAAAGGTTCTGACGTTACCAGCCATGTACATTAATGAAATTTGTATATTTGTCAAGAAACACGAGTCTATGTTTAGTTTCACGACCGCAATATCAAAGAGAGGTGCATATAGAATAAATCTGCGTATGCCCAGAACAAGACTAGCACTTCCGAGAAAAAATGTGTACTGTATGGCAATTCAAATATTTAATAAATTGACTGATAATTTTAAAGAATTACCAATCACGTTGTTTAAGAAAAGATTATTGAACCACTTGTTGGAAAATGCCTATTACTCGGTAGATGAGTTTTTAACGAACTGTGAGTTATAATATAAATTCTATTGATCTTTTTATATTGTTTTATTAAAAGTTTTTATTTTATATTTTTCATTGTAATTTACGACATTATGTTAACAAGTTTGTTTTTCTAACCTTTGTATCTATTCGGCATACTACAACAATATTATGTAAACAGGGACGCAAGGAACATAATCAGGATGAGAAAGAGGGTGGGCCTCTATGTAGACGATGTCACGGTCGACAAAAAGGTAGATAGTTCTGACGAACTAAGGTCGAGGATTCAGGGTGTCCTTTAGTAAGTATTGCTGCTGGTACCTAAATTATTGGTGCAAAAATATTATGGACACCTATTTCTCGCCTATTCCACCTATCCCTACTGCAATATCCCCACCAGTGTGGACATATGGAATATTTTTACATTTAGTTCTACTGGTAGGGATATTATTCCATTTATCCCTACTGAAATCCACTGCGGTAGGGACTCGCGGAATTATTTCCAACCATCTATACTGGCTTCCCCCCTGGTGGGGACTCGCAGTTTTTTTTTTAATCATCTATACTGGCTTCCCCCCTGGTGGGGACTCGGAAGGAATAATACAAGGAATGTGACTGGGTCGACGGGTCCCCGCTACGCGGGGCCCCTATTTCTAGGTAGTTTGCCCTTCGGGCGTATATAGATGACTAACAAACCTAACCTACATTCACACCTTTGACCTAACGGACTGAGTGGAACTATTTAATATTTCCTTGCATTGGGATAAATGGAATAAATTCCATCTTGCTCTACCATTAAAAACTGGGAGGGACAGATGGACGACTCGATTCCATGTATCCCTACCAGTAGAACTAAATGGAAAAATATTCCATATGTCCACACTGGTGGGGATATCGCAGTAGGGATAGGTGGAATAGGCTCTATTTCCTACGCTAGAACTTGATTATTTATCATGATTTTCAACAAGTTTAGTTGCTAATATGTTTTTTTACAGAGAACGGAAGAGGATTTTTGAAAGCCAGCTAGTTCATAATCACTTGCTTAAAACAGAGGACAACCAGAACCAAGCAACTAACCCAACCACACAGGTCTTTTTGTGACCAGTGTGTGTTGCCAGTGATGACTTATGGTTCCGAGACGTGGGCGCTCACGATGGGTCTCATAAGAAGGCTCAAAGTCACTCAGAGGGCAATGGAAAGGGCCATGCTCGGGGTTTCTCTGCGTGATAGAATCAGAAATGAGGATATCCGCAGTAGAATTGGGGTCACCGACATAGCCCGAAGAATATGCGAACCTTAAGTGGCTGTGGGCGGGGCACATTGCTCGCAGGACTGATGGCCGATGGGGCCGGAAAGTTCTCGAGTGGCTGCCGCAAACCGGGAGACGAGCTGTCGGTAGGCCTCCAACAAGATGGAGCGAGGACCTCGTGAAGGTCGCGGGAAACCGGTGGAAACAAGTAGCACAGGACCGGTCTAAGTGGCGAGCCTTGGGGGAGGCCTATGTTCAGCAGTGGACGTCTTTCGGCTGAAATGATGACAAGTCTTTTTTAGATTGTCTGTCTAGAAATCCCCTCAATGACAACGATGATTGTGACGTACATAGTGATTGTGTTCGAGCTATAATTTCGTGAAATTGTGGGAGTTTTTCTCGCGGTCCCGGCGCGGGCGCGGAGCGCGGCCGCTCGTCGCCGCACAATATCACATTTACTATTTTCATCTCGTCCGCGAATTACTTTTCATTTTCCGTTGCGACTCTGTCAGCGGTCAGAGTGGACCAGTACGGAACACGCCAATATAAGTGACACATTAGAATCAATGGATAGTTTTTAACTGACTTCAAAAAAGGAGGCGCTCAAATTCATCTGAAAGTATCTTTTTTATTTGGATGTATGATTCTGGATTACTCCGTTAATATCTCTAACCTTTCATCCAAATCGCTCCAGTCGTTTCGACGTGGAGGAAGGTTAAACAAACACGACTTTCACATTTATATTATAATATTAGTATGGATTAAAAAAATACATGTCCTTGTTGAGCGCTTACTTGATGAACATATTATTTCAGTGCACAGAATAAGTATTAAAATTGACTATGACAAAACTTGTCTTAAAAAAGTAGGACTCCGTACTATCGGGTTCTGACTGCTGTGATCCGGCGACTTGCACTAAACCGACTACAAGATGTTTTATGATTTCAAATTATGGTCTGTTATAGGGGTGCGGTGGAGGAGAGGGGCGGGGGCGGGGGGCGGGGGTAATGTAACGCGACGGCGAGGCCGCAATAATCCGCGAAAGAAACTGTTGTTTGTGTTAATGAAGTGCTTATTGTTCCGCCGGCGACGAGTTCAATTGTGGAACTAAAGCTGAAGACCTTTATTTTATATTTTTGTATAAATACTGGAAATAATTTAGAATCATAAATACCTACATAAAATCACGCCTTTTTCCCATAGGGGTAGGTATACATTCCATTTGAAACACCTAATTTAGTAAAAAAAATAGTAAGTACTAAACTGCCGATCCATAATCCTATTTCTGTTCTGGCACGATGACAAATATGAATGTTATTACGGTGCTGAAATCGATAGGCTATCATCGCTTGTAAGATATTTCCCATTTTTGGATGTACCTTACTTACTCACCTCCTCTCCTATTCTGTTAGTAGAAAAAGATCACATAACGACACTTGCTTAAAACACCGTTTGAGGTGTGATTATAAAATTTGAAGCTCATATGTATCTCGATATATGAGCAAAATTTGACAAGATTATGTAAAATAGTTTTTGAGTTATGGGGGGTTAAAAGTGGCTCCAAATGGTTTGTAACACACACACGGTGCTGCTCGCCAGTTCTGTTGCGTGGACTTGGCTTTGACACGCTACTGCGTGTCTAGATGAAAACTAGGGTGGCGCAAACGTTCTATTACACGTGGCTCGATCGACCTCCCTCTCTCGCTTGTTGCACGTCGCCGTTCGTATTAATACGGCATTATGATTCAGCGCCCGCCCTGAGTGAGGCCCTGGAGCCGGCCGCCCTCGCGCGATATTTCCCTTCATTAAAAACTAAGTCGCGCTTAACTAAGCGCAGATTATGAGCCGGCGTCTGCGGCCGCAGCCCACTCCACTGGCACTGGCAGCTGCTTCACTATTTATCCACTCGTAAATCTCTGTACGACTATTAAAAAATGCATGTTTCAAGCTATGTGTGTGATTCCCACTATGGCATCGTAAATTTCTTATTGAACCTCCAAAACTCATTTTTAACATGTGTAAAAACTATTTATCTTAATTAATAGGCATAGGTACTATGTATTAATACATTATCATTTCTCTGAGCTGGTCCTCTGGTGATGAAGGGTTGAAATAAAGGAGCACAATCTTTATAGTTCCAAAAGTGGATACCAAATCGGGTAGGTTGGAGGCGCTGCGGTCGCCACTCCAGTCAAGCCACCTAGGCGGATAGTTTGCAGTAGCGCCTTCAGATGGCGCTGCTGAGGTGAAAACGCTGAGAGTGTGTTTTGTTTTGTTGCTTATCAAATCCGCTGGACACGTTTTCCACTGTTTCGCCATATAAGATTGCGCTCCTTACCAAGACACATTCCACACTCCATACTCTGGTGTTGAGGCTGCAGTGGAGCGGTCACACCGTCACATGATGAAAACTGCCGATAATCGTTGGAGTAGACGCGTTCTCGAGGAGACCACGACGGGGCAAACGTGTCGCCAGGTTGGGCGACGATTTCTCCAAAGTGGACGATTGTTTGTAGGTATGGGGCACAACTTGGACAGAGTTAATTAGCGTACATAGTGGTGGGAGCCTGCGTCCAGCACTGGTGATGATGATGGAGGCAGATCTTGTGGAACAGCGGCCGGGGAGTGAGGCAGCTGCGCGGGCGCGGGCGGCGCGCGCGCGATATGTTATGCCGCATGAATATGCGATCACGAACGCGGCGTGCCCGCGCCCGTGCTCACTTTTAAGGCTCGCTGGATATACAAACTTATACAAAGTGCATCTACAGTAATGTCCAAACTATTTTGTCGATGAAAAATTACCCCCTTCAAAATGATCTAAGTATACTCGTGACCAAACTCAGACGAACCAATCAAGCAAAACAAAAAACCTGTAACATTTACTTAAATATAGAAATATATGTATGTAGTCAACCTGAGCGATTACTTTAAATTGAAATTTCCGAGGATAGTTTAGAGGGGTCACAGACTACACGAGCTGATTCACTAAGCCCAGCCCACAAAGTAAATAGTAGGCAGAAAGATATCATTGATTAAAGGGACGCACTACTGACACATTCAAACTGAAATTACATGAGAATTAATGTCCAGCCCGCACTCTAAAGTCGGCTCTTGAACGTTGAAAACCAAATTCCAAAATTCCATTTAACACTATACAGAAATCCGCCAGAAAGGAAAAAAGTATTGCTGTCTTCGAACATTGTCATCTGGGAATATTTAATATGTGCTCAGACCATCCAATTTACCTGTAGCCAAGTTGCAGTGGTCCAGCTTAGGTTTATATTGCTCGCAATATATGCGCAATATACACATTCTAGTTTTGCTCTTATACTGTGTACAGTTATTGAGTGCAATTTAATAATTGTATGTTCGTGGAAGTTCAATAATGCCAGAAAATGGTTATTGAGTTGAAATGTACGCGGACTTTTACTGCGAAGTGCTTGAAATAGGTTTCTTTGTTACCTATATCAAATAAACTATGGAAACCTATTTTATCAGCAAAGGAGCAATATAACTACACTACATACACGTTTCTCTTAACCGAGAAGCTCAATGTCAATCACTCAGTAAAGTAAGCCAGCCGAGGCGGGAACACCAACCTCCGGCATGAGAGGCAGTAAGAAAGTCTATCACTATGTTATATTACCAGCGAACGTTAAAGGCCAACTATGTATAATCGAAATCTGAAGAATTCTTGATTTTCGGTGAAGAGACCCTCTCGTGATAAGAGGAGGCCTGTGCCCAGCAGTGGGCCGTAAATAGGCTGTTGTGGTTGGTTGGTTGGTGAAGGAAACATCGTTTAGTTCAACGAGGTGATCAATAATTGCCTAATCTTTAGCATTGCGCCTGCCACTAATAGCCCAATCTTTGCCCAAACCTTTCGTGATCATAAGCTATGAGATATGGAGTCACGGTAATAGTTAACTCCCTTACATTAAATAGTCAGTTTAAGAAACTATTTCATTATTGCTTAAACATAGTCAAAATCGTGATTGTTAAAACGTCAGTACGAGTCCACGAGTACTGTGGTTTGCAGGTACACTTGACAAAGCTCTCAGAGCTACACTAGTTGCGGCACTCCGGTTGGCACCCGAAACAAAACACAACCGTGTCACTCGACACCGGCACGTTACCGCAATTGTCACACAGTGGCGCGTTCAAACAATAATAGTCGCGACGCACCACCACCGCGCCGTTCCATTCGAATCCGAGTAATAGCGTCCCAAAATAGCTGTAGTATTTGTATGACAGTTGGCGCACTAGATCCGAAAGTACCTACGTTATTCGATTTCCCACACCCAAAGCGTTAACTGACTCCTCAGACCGATATACCAATTGTAACTTTAACATCCAAGGAAAAAAATACAAGGACTTTGATGGCGTTCTAAGTAAACACCAAAAATTTAATTGAATTGAATTTAAAAATCCTAACGCAAAGATGTAAGAGACTGGTTCAAAATGAGGTCGAAATAGCGCTAGGGCTGTTAATTCTAATAAATTTATACAAAAACTTTAAATTCTTCAGCTCAGTCGAGCGGATCTCTGTATGTCTCCTAAATTCCCAGGGGCGCCACAAAGTTGGTCTGGAGTCTGGCCGCTCCCGGGCAAGGTGTCGCGAGCCCCGAGACTTACGGGTAACTTGCCGCAACTCGCTCCTCGACACGACACTAACTACGTGTGATGAGCTTCAGTATCTCCAGACGATTTATTGCACCTGGTTTACCTAGACTTTAATAATTAACTGGGTCAAATGACTTCACACATAAGTATCATTAATAAAATGAGGGAAGTTTAGTAAGGGCTGATTTTTCAATCGTCAGATAATAAAATATATTTTAATATTTATTTATTCAAATAGTCTATAAAAAATTGAATTGTTCCAGAATAGAATCAAATTTTGTATGGGCTATCAGCCATTAATCTCGAATCTACACCCAACAGCAATGAATCGGGTCACTTTGTTTTCAGCATTTCCCATACAAAGTGATCCGAATTCATTACTGTTGATTGTTTCCGTTTATTTTGGTGGCGTTAATTTTATACATTACCACCTTAAAGGATGATTTCCAGCATAAAATCAATTAAAATCCATCTTTGTCCTTCCGTGAGTCTCATACTATCTTCAAAGTGCAATTAAAATACAGGAAAGCAGCATAATGTAAACATTACCTCTCCCGATGCGTGGGATAGTTATTGCGTTTTTATCTTTGGTATCGATTGAGCGATAAGTCCCTCTTCACTCCGTTGCAGCCACGGGGCAATCGTAATAGTCTATATCGGAGCGAACAGATGGATCTCTCGATTTTCTATGCAGAAGCGAAAGAGCACAGCATGATGTAATCAATATTTTGTAATTATCTGAAAGTTTTAACCAAGATGGATTCTTCCAATGAATAAAATGATCTATAATGTTTTCTTCGCTTCAGAGAATTATTTGGACGTACTTACCTAGGTAAGTAGATAAGAATCTTTTCTCATCTATTGTGGTGAAACACATATTTTTTCTCCCTAAATATTTTAAGTTTTAAAATCAAAATTCAATTCAAAGTATGTACTTACATAGGTAAATTGAAACGCGGAGTTATATGAGTTCGCGAAGCATTCCTTTCTGTGAAATTTATACTCAACAGCAATGAATTCGGATCATTTTATATGGAAAATGCTATACAAAGTGACGAATTAATTACTGTTAAATGTATTTAAATGTAGCCCTTTTGCATGCTTTATCATCGTGTATCACTGGGAACAACTAAGTGACATTCTCAACCGCAGCGGGTGCTGTGTACCACAGGGGGTGGGGAGGGTTATGTTGCAGGCATGGCGAGATTTATCGGCGCAGGCGCCGGTTATTTACGACGCCGCGCGGACAACTTGCAGATTTGGATGCAAGGAATTCACCTCGCTATGCGAGTACCAAATTGTAGTCTTTATTGCACTGTTAACACAGATGTTATCATCGTCGAAAATTATTATCAAATAGACGTTAACGATGACATGTTTCAAGCCACTTGAATCGAGTAGTAGATGAGATGTCAAAGCCTCATATTTGTTCAGCGCCTTTGTGTAATCTTGAAGGTAAAGAAACATCGTGCACTCTGGGCCAGTTTGCATGAGGTTTGACATTTTTGTTTGCATGAGGTTTAACATTTTTGTTTGAGATGCTTAGTTTAAAACTGAATCGACCTGTTATGTTGGAAGAGACACGGCTACGACCGTAATCCAGACGTGATGGACGGACAACATTCTGTTTTATTTATGTACCAGCTTTTGCCCGCGACTTCGTCCGCGTGGAATTCGGTAATAGCGTTTCCGCGGAAACTATGCATTTTTCCGGAATAAAAAGTAGCCTATACCAACCTAACCCCATACCAAATTCAAAATCATTATTTTATGTTCAGTAAGTACCTATTGTTTCTAATAAGACCCCCCTGACTTGATAGTTTCTTTTGATTTTAAAGTTACAGACTCGACTTCTTCAATTCCCGCTGAAAAACCTTAAAATGACTGTAGTAGAAAATTTGTCACAGTGTCATTGCCAATTTGTAGCAGATTCACGTAAAATGCTCTTTGTGGTGGCCGTCCACTCCTGACCTCCGCAAGGTGCTGTTTAGGGAGCATGGTTGTAATGAGCGCGCGCGAGCATATAATAGCAGGGCCGCCATTTTGCGTATTTGGCTGCAAATCCCTGTACTGATCCGGCTAATCGCGCGTTGGCGCCAGCGGCCAGGCTTTACAGATCAGCTGGGATTTTACAGGTTATATTGTTGAATAAAATAAACAAATAAAAATAGAAAAACGCCTTCAAACTCGGAAAGACTACGATGTCGATGTCAGGAGAAGAGTGTCATTGCCTTGGGTCGGTTCAATTGACACCAACTTGGCAATCTTTGAGGATTGAAGGCGTTTTTTTTCTATTTTCTATGCCTTCAGTTTTAAAATTTTGTTTTATCACTACGTAAGTGTTAATAATGTATTTACGGAGGATTCGCTTGCGGAGTTTCCAGAGGCTCTCGGATATGGAACGTCTACTTTAAGTTGCTAGATTTAAAGTTCAATTTGAGCGCCGTGACGTTTTGACGCTCCCTATATTAGCTTCCCAATGAAATCCAGATTTTGCGCCCAGAATGAGGCCCCTGACTTTCTCATGGATCATTTTCATCAACATCCTATGATGAATACCCATTCGATTACAAATATAGTTTCCGAAATCGGTACTGACAGAGATCTGAGGTAACAAATACAGAAAAAGAAACTGTTTTTTTTTTAGCTAATAGTGAACCAAGAACAGTGCTGTTTCAAAGCATCTAATGTTCTGTCAATACAGTAGCGAACAGCAGGTTTTCAGTTATAATTAAGTACATATTTATGAATACTGAAAATGTGCTGTTAGCTATTTAGGTGTATTCTATTAAAGCCAGGCCGCGGAGGGGATTAGAGCTAGTTGAAACGTTAACTAGTTGCTTATTGTTGCAGCTACGAAGTTAAGTGGCCGTTCACAGGTCCGACATGGTGCACGTTTTGTTACGTGCAATCCAAAATATTGGCAGAGCATTGTCTATAAAATTATGGCCATTTTGTTTTCCATATAATATCCCATCAATCTAAAAAAAAACACGGTGTTAAAAGAAATAAGTAAGACGCCTTTTGAGAACGAGAATGTACCTTTTGCATGTGGGTTACAATATAAGAAGTATCGCAGCTTTATTTTATTGAAATAAGACATTCATTCCATTCCTTATCCAGCGCTATTACGATAATTAGGCAAGTACCTACTCCTTATCTGTCTTTGTACTTGCTTCCAGACGGTTATTTCTCCAAGAGTCCATCGCAGTTTTACAGGGATGTCCAACGTGATATCGAAAGTAGAAACCGAATTTTATGCTTACGATAAAACCTTCCATTGTCATTGTATAGAATTCATTATTGCAGCATTGCAGCCAAAAGACGTCCACGGCTAGAACAGGCCTCGTCAAACGAAGATCTCCACGGCAAATTGGTTCACTCTACTCGTAAGAGGTAAACTATCCACTCTACATTTGCACGAAGGTCGGCAACCAAAACGAAGTTAATAATATATGCATGTGTTAGTAATCAAAATCAAAATATTTATTCAGCAAATAGGCCAAATCTGGGCACTTTTACACGTCACTTAAAATGAATTTAACAATTATACAGTAGCTACATTGATAATGAACCTATAAAATAGGTAAGTTCTACAATTTTATCACGACAAGGATTAATTTCTACACAGTTTTTCATTAATTTAAACTCAAGGCAAGAAGATAATGAATGATACTCGCAAAGATTGGTTTCGATATTTCAGAATCTCTTTGGCCGCGGCCCCGGGCGTCGCAGAACTACTGCTGAAGTTTAAAACTAATAGACGGAAGATTACTTTCTGCAGAGCAAGAGTTTAATGATCGATTTTACCTCGAGATTATTACGATCCGTCATAGACGAGACGACGACCCAAGTGTCACGGATGTGATGGAAACATCAAAGGATTATTTCATGCTTGTGCCGTGTTGCATCAAACAAGAGGCAGGAGGTGCAATGAATTTGAGAAGTTTTTATAAACTATTTACTTAATATGATTTTTTAATACAGTTGCTCCAAAAGTAACCATTTAGATACCTGTTGTTTAGCGTGCGAAAAGTTTGTCATTTCCGAAGCTTTTTGTTTTCAGACACCTAGTGAGCGTGCTTAAAGTTTTTTTGCGCACTAGTGCGTAAGAAATAAATGGTTTTCTTGGTTTCTTTCTTTTTAAAGTTTTTTGAACGTCATCCTAATCGTTTATTTGTAAGTTTTTATTGTAAGTTTTTTTTTTTCGTGAATGTATTAAAAATGTCGTTTGATACATGTGCAAAATTGGAATTTTCACTCGTCCCTAAAGTTAACGCTCGCTTTTGCTCGCGCCAACACAACATAAGGACTCGTGATAAAATTACGAATTTTTCGCACTCGCATCAAATTGTGTTTTTTGTGTAATTACATAATGTCTACTGTTCCTTGATTGTGTGGTGTTCAATAAAGTATATTGTATTGTATTGTATTGTATTGTCTATGCTGATATCCGTATGAAAAACGCCCTTTTGTTTAGTAGGTACACTAAGGCCTGCGAGAGGATAGAAATATTTTTAACTAGCTTCTGCCCGCGACTTTGTCCGCGTGGAATTCGGTAATAGCGTTCCCACGGGAACTAAGCGTTTTTAAGTTTTATCAGTATGTTGTTGACCAGTGTTATAAACTATCCCCGTACCAAATTTTGTTGCAATCCAACCAGTAGTTTTTGAGTTAAATCCAGACATACAGACATACATATAGACAATTTTTCCAAAAATAGTTTTTTTTTGTGTTCAGTATTGTTTATATCCTCGCGAAGGTCGCGGGAAACCGGTGGAAGCAAGTAGCACAGGACCGGTCTGAGTGGCGAGCCTTGGGGGAGGCCTATGTCCAGCAGTGGACGTCTTTTGGCTGAAATGATGATGATGATTGTTTATGTATTATGTATGTACTATAGTCCCCTCGATTTGATATTTTTTTTTAAATTTTCAAGTTTCAGACGCGATTTCTTCAACAGACTTATTGTTAGTACCTACCTACCTATAAAGAGTATAGATTAACTGTTTATTCTAAAAAGAAAATGCAGGATGACCTCCATCAATTCTAAAAAAAAAACAGCTTGATGAGAATTGAGAAATTATGAAAGATGGAGTCACAAAAAAAAGAAAATCTGCCGTGTAGTGGATAACGCATGATGCAGAATGTTATGTTGTTTTTAAACCACGAAGTTGATAATGAAGCTCCGATAACCATTCAAACAATAGCCTAACGCTAGCACAACCGAGGCCGAGTGAGTGAATGGATCGAGTGAGTGAATGAAGCGGATTGCGCCGTTGATCATCAGCGCGGTAATATGATTGCGCTGGAAATTGGTAACGAGCGGACTATGGTTATTCTACTTTGTTTATTAATTTACTTACCTACTAATCGACCCGATGAACTTCGTATCACTCAAGGCGAATCCCATGCAAAGTTTTCTATTTAACCTTCGCTGAATCACAAGGAAAATTAACAGAATAAGAATCATCCAAATCGGTCAAACATTCTCGAGCTCTAGCCAGACTAACACACAGCAATTCATTTTACTCGATCACATGTTTTATTAGACCTATATGGTTTTGTAAAAAACACGAATATTACACGTAGATACATATTTAAATCCACACCATGCTTCGTCAAAATTAAACCTAAAATCTAAAATCAAATCAACTCTCTGCCCCGAGTTTGCTCCCGCCCAAAAGTGCCCATCACGCTAGCGGCGTTACCGCGCTGAATGGCGATGGACAACCTCTGGACGAGATAAAACCCAGAGCGGGGGTCACCACCTCGATCCCTAATTCTCCGGCCTAATTCACAAACGAGTGACCTTGCCTCCAGACCCCAAGGTCCCGCAGTCTCCACGGCCACAGGGTTGTCCCTTCGGCACTGGCGGCCTCCTACGAGTTTGTACTCGTAGGAGGCCGCCAGTGCCGAATATTTCGCGTGCTTCTGTCGAGCAGCCGCCTCAGCAGCCGAGCCTGCCACTCGTGTTGTCCCGGATAAATGCGACAAAGCGAATGTACTGACACAGGTGGCATCCCAAATGAGACAGCGCCCCCTCTACCAGGGGATCAGAGTGAGGCCATCCGGGCGCTTACCATCCGTACGGCTCAAACCGGGGGGCCTCATTTTTAAATATATATCTTGGTTAGTGATAGGGCCTGTTGCTAGGTCCGTCCGGGGTGGTCTTTCCCCACTAACCTGCCGCCAAATAGCAGTGCGAGCACTGTTGTTTTGCGGTAGGGGCGGCGAAATTTCAAACCAACCCAGTGTTATTGGCCGGCGCGTGCACTCGGCCCGCTTCCAGGGCTCAACACTGACGGCCGAAAATATGCTCCTTCTAAGTTGTGTCGTGCTATACATTTCAAGACTCACAACAAAAGAATAAAGTGAAATGTAGTAAGGACGTGATTTACTTAGTTGAAACAGGGCTCTGTTAAGTTGCGAACTCTTTCGTTTAGGTAGGTAAGCCATTACTAAACTTATATAAGCATTTTGTCGGGCGCATGGTTAGTAAAACAAATAGATGTCGTACCTACATGAAATTTAAACCATTATTATCATTGACGGTGGTAGAAAACTAACCTGAGTTCAAATTGGATCTGATATGAAAGTTTTGTGCTTCTAAATAGACCCCTTCAATACATTGTTTACCGTTTTGTTTATCTAACAATTCGAGCACACTTCACTTACCAACAAGACCTAATAGCATCCTGCACAGGCCGGGGATACGCTCCCGCGAGCCCGCGAATCTCGGGAAATCGGCGGGATTGCATGCGCCGGCGAGCGGGATTTTTCGAGCGGTGGATTAAACGCGACGGGTAAACGCGGGAGAGCGTTTTATCGCAGAGGGTACTTGACTCGACTTGGGTACATGAACAGTCAAGTAGGTAAAGTACCATTAAAATACATAAAAAGTATCATTCATAAAATTGGCCAGCGCAACGATAGGTACATAAGACAACGTGAATCTATATGGAAACTTGAAAATTCAAATTGAGAGGACCGGGGGCCTGTCCTTTTTCTTCCCTTTCCTTCTATCTCATCTTCCCTAATCCCATGTCCCCTATCCTCCCTTATCCCAACGCCCTATCCTCCTCCCCTTTCGAGATCGGCAACGCATTGGTGACGCCTCTGGTGTTACAAATGTCCATAGCCGGCGGTGACCCCTCACCACCAGGTGGGCCGTCTGCCTGTTTTGTCAATCTTTTTACATCATCATCATTTAGACGGCCGGATTGGTCCAGTTGGTAGTGCCTTCTGTTCCGATGGTCGCGGGTTCGAGTCCCGCTCGGGGCAAACTTTGTGTGATGAACACGAATGTTTGTACTCGAGTCATGGATGTTAGTATTTATATATGTATGTATTTCTCTATATAAGTATTTATATCGTTGTCTAGCATCCATAGTACAAGCTTTGCTTAGTTTGGGGCTAGGTCAATATGTGTGACATGTCCCAAGATATTTATTATTTATTAATTATTATTATTTATCATCATTTCAGCCGAAAGACGTCCGCTGCTGGAGGTAGGCCTCCCCCAAGGCGCGCCACACAGACCGGTCCTGTGCCATTCGCATTCACCGCGTTCCCGCGACCTTTACAAAGTACCTTTTTTTGTTACCCTTTAAAAAAGAATATAGATATACATAGAACTTCTGTTACAAACAATTACATTCTGACTACACACATCACATCCTGACAGCTCACCTGACGGAAAGTGGTTACTGCCTCTTATGGATATTTGTGACATCAAAGGATTTGTGCTATAACGCGGTAACGCTATAGATATAACGAGGCTGCTCTGCTAAATACTTAAGACGGAAGTGGTAGCCATCTAGGTGGACATGAAGCCCCTACTATCGCTGATGGTTTAGTCATCCAGGCCGCGGGATAAATTGCCTATTCTCTCCCCAAGGGGATAAATAAATCTAAAAGTGTAAAATAAATCTATAAAGTTCCATTTGTTCATTTACTAAGCCCACGTCTGAACGAACCTTAGGAGATATTCGAAAGAATCGCCTACTCCGCCGCAAAACGGCACAAACACCGTTAATCCTGAATCGTATTCTCAACTTAACATCAACGGACTTCAGTCACAATTAGTTTGGCCGACAATTATTCGGTGCGGCTGAGCCGGGGCACCGTTGGCACTTAGCGCGCGAGTGCATGCTGAATTATTTCCAGTGACGACATTCTGCGCCTAACGCGTGCTAAATATTAACGATCGCGGGCGAGCGGGCGGGAGTCGCCGGGAGCCCTGATTTTCATTCGCACGTTATTGTTTTTAAGCTGTAAGTGGAAAGCCGTTGTGTTTCGGATGAAACAAAATCATGTGCATGAATTTTGGAAAAGAGATTTGCATCGTGTTGAGAGACGCGTAGTTTGTAAAAATAAATCTCGTTTTATTTATTTTACGAGTTGAGAAGTTCAGTAACAACTTGGTTAGCAAGCAATCGGCTTTTAGTTAATTATGACGCATTGATGATGAGATGATAGTAGTTTATGTAACTGCTACATAATAAAGGTCCTTAAAACGCGAGTGGGGGGGCTGGCGGCTTGTTTCATAATAATATCGCACGAGTGTTTTAAGGCCTAATTATTTACAGTTGCATACACAACTTTCTCTACACTCATTTTATAAATTCTCTAAGATGCTTAAAAATCTGTCGACTATGGTGGCAATTCGAATACGTCAGTGTCTCACATTCGATATTCAAAAAGCATAGACGAAATAGAGCTGACATTTGAATTTGGAATAAACTTTCACTCTGTCTGACTGAATATAGGCGGGCATTGCTGTTCGAAGATGTTCGAAATTTGAATGCTATTAGATTCGATGGTCTAATACAGCTAATAGAACATTTTCACAGATAAGAAATCTGTTCTAACTAAACAGTAAAGTTTATCTTAATGCTGGTCATAATTTTCGGTTTTTGAACGCATCATAGGTGGATGATGTGAGTGTAGATAAAAGATCATTAAGACATAGCAGGTTCTATTATGTATTATGATAAACGAATGTAATAGTCAAAACATGTACTATTATTACAACCAAAAGAATAGTTCATAATAATAATAATAGGCACATGATTGAATATTTTGCAAACATCGTGTAGTGTATAGTGTGTATAGTATAAGAGGCTTGGGCCGGCGCGGGCCCGGGATCAGTGCAGTGAACATGCTGGAAGTGTCGCGAGCGCTTCTGCTGCTGGGCTGCGCGTGCGCCGCGCGCGCCGACATGGCCGAGCCCGCGCCCGAGAACGCGCTCACCAAGAACTACGAGGGCTACTGCCACACGGAGAGCAGAGGTTGCAATATTACCTATACTCTTAATTTATTTTGCACTTTTAAGAAGACTGGATCTGAACCACGACCCTCTGCAACAGTGGAAGGTCAAACACTGCTATGTTCCGGCTTCATTTAGAAACAGCTTGTCGCCAATCCTCTGCAGCGGGGAGTCAGACAAAGAGATGTAATCTCTCCGAAGCTGTTTACCGCTGCATTGGACCTTCAAGGTGCTGGACTGGAAAGGGCGAGGCATCAATGTAAATGGCGAGTACATCACTCAACTTCGATTTGCCGACGATATAGTGATGGTATGCTCGTTGTCCTCAGCAGAGTTTCCGATCGAGTTGGTCTGAAAATGAACATCGACATTGAAGATCATGTCTAACGTCAATGTTGTGCCAACTCCCGTAATAATCGTAGGCTCTGCGCTCGAAGTTGATGACCAATTATTTATTTATTTATTTTATAAAAAGTTTACCATGACCTTACAGCTAACGCCAATGCGTCATGAAAACAAATAAAAATAAAAACTATTTAGGCGACGAAACGGCGTGGCTCCGCTGCGTCGTCATCTCCGGTGCAGGGTTCGGTAGGATTATGTATACCTGGGACAAACAGTCCAGTTAGGTAGGTTCAATTTCGAGAAAGAGGTCAATCGTTCGATTCCGACTCGGTTGGGCAGCGTTCGGGAAGCTTCGCAGTGTCTTTTCGTCCAAATTACCGCAGTGTCTTAAGTCGAAAGTCTTCGATCAGTGTGTGTTGCCAGTGATGACTTATGGTTCCGAGACGTTGGCGCTACGATGGGCCTCATAAGAAGGCTCAAAGTCACCCAGACGGCAATGGAGAGGGCTATGCTAGGGGTTTATCTGAGTGATATAATCAGAAATGAAGATATCTACCGTGGATATCTTGGTCACCGACATAGCCCGTAGAATTGCGAACCTTAAGTGGCAGTGGGCACATTGCTTGCAGGAATGATGGCCGATGGAGCCAGAAACTTCTGGAGTGGCGTCCGCGAACCGGTAGACGAGCTGTCGGTAGGCCTCTAACAAGATGGAGTGGCGATATTGTAAAGGTCGCGGGAACGCGGTGGATGAGAGTGGCACAGGACCGGTCTGAGGGACGCGCCTTGGGGGAGGTCTATGTCCAGCAGTGGACGTCTATCGGCTGAAATGATGATGATGATGCGTCGTCTCTCATGCACTAGGGCGAGAGTATGATTTTGCAAAACCGGCTCAATATAGGTACCTATAGAAACGTGCGTGATATCCATGATCTTTTAGGCAAAGACTAACATCACGAAGTGACTTCGCAAAATGCTTTCCTGACGCAAGATCTGAGCCCAGTGGTAAGCTGTGGTAGCGTAATTCTATTGCATATGTACTCTAAAGCCGCCACCCCATTGTTACGCACACAGACGCTAATATTGTATAGGTACATAATTATATTTTATTGTCAGTGGGGTCCCGGCCTAATGTGGGGATTGATGGCCACCAGATTGGTGGGTATTTGGAGATTGATGCGATGTCGTGACTGCTTCAAGATGTCAGTTCTAACCGGTTTACGCTAAAGTCTTTTACACATTTAGTTATTGCTTCAAATGTTTCTTGGGCATCTTTAACATTAACTTGGATAAAAACTGATGATTTTGTCCACAGGTTACACAAGTAGAATCACCGCCACTTTACCAGAAGTAATAATACCAGCAGGAGAACAAGAGTTCATAGTGGACATTCCGAATGTAAGAATCTGCCATTGTCCGAAAAACATCTCTAATAGATAATTGTTAAGTTTTTTTTTAATATACTTATTTTGAGCGGCTCTCTTACTCGCTTACAGGTGCAACAGTGCGTGCACTGCTGGTGGTTGGCGGCAGGTTAGCGGGTAGGATGGTGGTAGCCATCCAGCAGCGGCATTACATTTGGCCACCCGATTGGGATGCGGATTACGACCGGTAGTTTTCCAATAAGAGTGGCGTGCGCAAGGTTCAATTTCGTATAGAAAAACCACTTCACGCACCTCGTGTTTTGACAATCGTAATCCACGTCGTAAACTGATGGCTAAACGTAATGCCGCAGGCTGCGGATGATCCTACCATCATTATACTTTGTCAATGACAAACGAGTAATCTGATGGTCATATTCTGATGTTATGCAATTACCACGTTTTCCTGAAAACTCTTATTTTTCTGGATGCCATCTTCCATCGACGACCACAAAAAAAAAACTCACTTGATGCCGCTAAAAAGTGTTCGGAGGCTCTTTTGGCCATCCAAATTGAAGATAAATCATGAATTATTAATATGTGCCTTGATTTGCTGGATACATGTGTTACAGATGCGAGAAAGTTCTCGATTACTGTTAATATAATCAGTAAACCTGGGAGACCTATTTGTGTAGCAGTGGACGTGGTTTCGCCCTTGGACGATTGTAATAATTACACTCGCTTCTTGTCTGAAACCAAATTTGCTATGTATTTATTACCCTATTTGTTTTAGTGCCCTCAAAATTTTTAAAAGATAAATATATGTGTATAAGAATTAATTGATCCTCTGTCAACAGCTCGCAACACTTATCAAGACGTCTTTCGGTTAAAGATCTATAACAAACAATCCTTA
>OZ020275.1:51214-154194 GCA_963971205.1 Aethes cnicana
CGCGGCCGCCGGGCTCGCCTCCGTGCGCCGCCGCGGGGCGCGCCGCCGCGCCGCGCACTGCTACGTCAGGCTCTACTGCATCTAGACCGACACTACTCTCACAAGATACGGCTATGTCATACTCTACTGCATCCGCGACCTACCAAATATGTATAAGGACTGCTTGCACCCGTCAAAACGTCGCATGACTTCGCAAGACAGCGCTGTACTGTACTGACACATTGCGCGCGACGGTTGCTAACTGACAAGCGGCGGGCGTCACGATCACGCAATGTGTCCACTGCCCTAGGCTCCGAGCCAGGCGCATAAAAGGGTCCTCATCGCCTCCCGGCCAGTACTTTGTAGGATGGTTAAGATAGTCGTAACATATAGCCTAGTGAACGACAGCTGGCAAGCCGATGGTGGGTTTAGGCGCTATTGCCCCCCGAACATGGTAATCTTTTTTTTTATTCCTTCCCGGCTGAAAATTCCTCAAATGATAGTTCAAGGGTAGGTAACTGTGATGGAAACCAAGACTTCAGCTGGCGTATCTAGGGGGAAATGTCGTCAGCTGGTACCATGATAATGTAATTTTTTTTTGTCATTCCCTCTGGGCTGAAATTTCACCAGATGATAGTTCAAGGGTAACGGTGACGGAAACCAAGACGTCAGCTGGCGTATCTAGGGGGAAAAGTCGTCAGCTGATGCCCTAAAAGTTCTATAAATTTTCATTGGCAGCAAATATAACCCTTGCTTGAACTATCATCTGGTGAAATTTAAGCCGGGAGGGAACTACAAAACAAAATAACATGTTCATGGTAAGCTGATGACTTTTTTCCCTAGACTTGATACGTCAGCTGACGTCTTGGTTTCCTTCACAGTTACCCTTGAACTATCATCTGGTGAAATTTCATCCGGGAGGGAATGACAAAAAACAACATATTCGGGGGGTGATAGCGCCTTAACCCACCAACGGCTTGCCAACTGACGTTAACTAAGCTATACGTTACGACTATCTTAACCATTGTACAAAGTACTGGCCGGGAGGCGATGTGAACCCTTTTTTGCACCTGACCCGCGGTCTCTCCGTACAACGCTCGCCGCTGCCGCTGCAGCGCGAAGTCATGACCGCGCGGTCAGGCGGGCAGCTTGGAGCACCACGAGTGGCAGCTCCTACGCACCTCGACCGCTCCAGGCCGGCCGTCTATGGGCCCGACCAAGTCCCACGCCACTGAGGATAGATAGTACTAGCGCACCAGTAGGTGTAAGTGTTTGTAAATAAAGAACCTACTCACAAACTTAGTTACTTTCTTAACGATTTAAAACCTCCTTCGTAGTTCTATTTACTGCTAGATTTGATATAGTTTTACTCACTACGTTAGTCGTACTCATCTGTCTGAGTGAAATAGAAATAGATTGGTCATGAATCTCCTCATGAATTAGTTAGTGGCAACTTTTGCGAGTTTTCTCTTTGCTTACTTTGGCCACTCAGACTGTGGTCCTATACCACTTAATTCCTATTACCATCGCCCGGTTGTCGCTCTATATTCCTTATTTAAATACCAATAAAATTATTGAAGGGAAATCTATTCAAAACATTGCTGTATATAGTATACATACTCGTAAGGTGTTTTAATGCTTAGTATGTTACTCAAATTGTATTTTTTTCGTTCATGAATTAGTAAGATCCTCGCTCCTCAGAAGGCTGCAGCAGGTAATCAGGCTTTTAATTAACTCACCGACCGCGGCAGTGGTAAGGAGGGTTCTGTGTTCGACCTGGATGCGATGGGCATAATAATTTGCGGTTTGGAGGGTGATTGCTTTTTTTTGCTGGTAATTTACTTCGCTTTAAGTTTGTTATTGTACAGAGAGATATGTCTGTACAATAACAAACTTAAAGCTGTCTACAATTTTCATGTAAATATTTTTCATATAATGTTATTTATGCCTATTGCCTGCCTCTTATGAACGAACATTTTAATGCCTACTATTTCCTCACTTAGTAAATCCCTACGTATAAAACTTTTCAAAGTTATGAAGTTGCGTAACAGATTGCAAATTTTGAACACGAAAGTTATCGTTTTACATCGATAGTACACTAATCGGTTCGTGGGAATTAACACGTGGTTTTCAAAGCATAGGTCACGTCTAACTTGTGCAAGTTGCGACCGGCATCCACTCGGGGACAGTGGTATTAGCGGGCCACGCGCCGGCCGCCCACATCAAACGCCCGATCAGCTGAAAACTCAAATTTATTTATAGTTCCAAATTAAACTGGCCGGAAGGGTCTGAACCGCCTCACCAAGAAATCCTTTGATACAAGAATTCGAAAGGTTTCGAAAGCGATTGGCAACTTTATAATTTGGACCCTTCATTTTATTTGTGGTCTACGCTACTGAGCCATGACATATCATACATTAAATTACCCAATTTGATGAAAAGTAAGAAACGTGTTGGCATAGCAGTGGCATACTATTAAAGACTTGGAAAAAAGGCGTGTCTACTTTTCACCCGGATTTTGCGAATAAGCTTTTAAAAACTTCCGCTGATTTATAGCTTGATAAGGAATTGCCACTAACTTGGAAGCCCATTGTTAAAATGAAATCCGGTGAAGGTTAGTTGTGGCTCAGTTTAATCTCTTGATTCAAAGCAAAGGTTTTAGTTAGATATTGTGTTATCACTTGGAGCTTCATTACTATAGAATATAATAATTTATGTGAAAACATACAATGTAACAAAAAGTCCAGAATCAAAATACTCGTAGATCAAGCCACGAGCTCTTTACCCCATAAACGAGTATTCCTTCCCGGTATAAAATTCCAAATTGGAAGCGACTTTCCGAGCAGGGGGAAGTTAATAACAATCATAATTAACGGGCCTTGTTGCAGGAATTCCAATTAGCGGACACGTGACGCCGCATTCCCCAACTCCGAGCCCAACAACGCTCGCTGGAAAGACATGTGTACACTCAATTTACGATTAAAACTAGTATCAGAATATGCGGCATTCAAGCTAGGAGATCCAAGTTTGGTTTTCTGGTTTTTTCTTGAAAGCAGACAATCATGTCAGCGCATGTTAGCCACAATAATGTGAACGTTTGATTAAGTTTTGGTACTGTATAACATAATGTGAACCTATTTGTAAATGATGCAAACATAGACATGTGACATGACAATTACCCAACCCTTTCGATGTGAGTGGAGGTCCGTGCCCAGGCGCAGAACATAATATAAGCGGTCGCCGCGGCACTGGCGTGTTTCCAGCCGTATCTTCAATATGGAGATTAATTTAGCATTGTATGTTTTCTATCTTGTTACGCGTAGACTTTATACCTGCGATAGGCACGTTCGAAGGGAGCCCATAAATCAGGCCCCTAATACGTCACATATAAAAAGGTTTAATACGGTCATAAAATTTCCATATCAGTTAAACAGGTTGCGTTATGGGCGTGGAGACACGGAGATAGTTTTTATGGGATGCTACACTGTTTGACCGCGTCTTTACTCGTGTAATGATCGTCATTATATGGTATGTCAAGAATTACAGAAACACTAAGAGTAGATGAGATGAAATCCATGTTATAAATGCGAAATGAAAGTTGCTCTGGCTGTCTGTCTACTGCTGCTGTACTGATTTTATTGATTTAGACGAAATTTGGTATGGAGATAGTTGAAGCCCGGGGGAAGGACATAGGCTACTTTTTATATCTACCGGAAAAACGCATAGTTCCCGCGGGAACGCGCTAACCGAATTCCACGCGGGCGAAGTCGCGGCCAGCAGCTGGTATTGTATATTTTTAAGCTTGAGAATTGCGAACGTTTAACTTATTGTTATAAATATCGCTTGAGACTGATCTCCGAAATATTTCAAGGAAGAGAAAAAACTAAATTTCAGTTTTTGGATGTCTGTTCAACTATTTTGTGTGAAATGATGACAAATTTAAAAAAAAAAAACTAAAAATTGAACACACTATCAACGGGACTTAACCGCGTAAAAACCATATTTTAAAATAAATAAATTAAATAAAAAATAAAAATAATAATAATTGTTAAATAGTTTTTACGCGATTAAGTCCCGTTGATAGTGTGTTTAATACGAGTGTGTATCGCGAAGTTTGAGACAATGTAATCTAAAAATTGAGCCATTCCTACATTTTTCGATTGCTATCTGGATTTTGCTTTTTTAAAGCCCTCGTTACTTGATTTAAAGATGTCGACCAATTTCCCGAAATATCAAAAGAGTTATCCAAACATATCCACCACTCGAGCGCAAATATATTTTAATATTCACTTAACGACATAGCGTTTATTCTTAGTATCGTATTATGCAAAGCTTAATTTGAGGATAGGAATAGGCGAGAAAGGTGCGAAGGCAAGAAGGGGCAGAAGATTTTTATTTAAAGCGAAATATTATTTATAGGTCACGTGTCGGGGCGCGAGGCACAAATTTGTGTTTTTTCACAAATAGGTACCGGGTAAGTATTCAAATGATTATTATGCTGCTTGTTAAATTGAAATTTTAAGGACAAGGAAGTCTTTTTATTTTTGAATTTTATGGGTAGGTACCTATACAGGACCGGTTTTAATGATGAAAGCTTAGGTACTAAATATCAACGATATTTTTCCTCTGTAAAGAGAGAAGGTAAACGATAAATTGAAAAACTTTTTATTTGGAAGATTTTGCGTTTAAAGAAAACTTTTGTCGATACTTTTTGAAGAAAATATTTAAATCCAAAGTTACGAAAGTTTCAATGAAATGAAGTAAGAGTAATAAGGAGCTCTGTTTATTTTTTTCGAGTTTGAGAATCTTCGAGGTTTGATGAATTATTTAGCAATATTTATATCAAAAGTTAAGAGAGTGGTTGAAGATTTTGCTCTAGTCTTATTTTATTATTTTTTCGACACGAAGAATTTGTTAGAAAGTATAGGAAACTTTTCTTTACAAGTCTGCACTGTTATAATATTCAAATACTCTAGATTATCTTTGTGTTTTTTAGTGTATTAAGATTTTAATATTGATGAAATGTAGGATATTGTGAGTTTTTTTTTTAATTTGGGCTGTGCATTATAGGTACATCATCATTTTATTGGTCACCTAACAAGCCAGTCGCAACGCAGCGCCGGCGTCGGTAACAATTAGACGCCGGCGGCGTATTATCTTGCAATTATTATGCAAATTGTGCGTTATCTTTCGGCAGGCGAGTTTTATTGGTGATTTTAAGTTTTTGAGCTTGTTTCGAGCGTGACAGCTGCTTTCTAATGAAAGTCATGGGTCAAGACAATTAAGTAGATAAAAAAGGCGACAAGCACAACCTGCCTGATAGGAATTTGGGTAGGAAACTATTGTCATGAAACACTACTTTTTTATAATTTATTAATTTATTGTTTCAAGATCATTTCCAACTTAGCATCTAGGAAACCACAATGGTTTGTATTAGAGCTAAATGTGTTAATAATTCTTATCAATAAAAATAAAAATAATCATCAAAACTAAACATGGATCTTCATTATATTTTTGGGAGATCAAAACGGTTTTTCAGTATGAAATAAAATGTTTCATAACTTAACAGTCCCATTTTAAACGTAACATAATATGTACTTTCAAAGCTTAAGAATAAAAATCCTTCAAACTACTTACTCAAGATAACACGTGTAACACACTCGTCTTTCCAGCGAGTCAAAGGCTACATTTGATCAACGTAATACCGCGCAGAAACGCGACACCGAATCCTTCGGGAGGCCCTGGAGAGCCTCTTTGACGGGTTGAATATGGGTAGGCTCTGCCAACACACTGAGCTAAAAGTGTCATAATAGTTTGAAAAAAGAAAACAATCTCCGATAATGGAAAATCAGGTTTAGAACTTAGGGCCTTATCACACTTGCGATTTGCGAGCAAGTTGAAAGCGTTTTTCAATACAAAACTCGTACGCGGCGAACTCGCGGCGTGTTCACCTCCATACAAAACTCGCTCGCGAATCGCAAGTGTGATAACGCTCTTAGGTTTAAGCTAGTTAAATACTTGAGTACGGAAGTGTTATGTTTATCAAAACGACGTCTTGGATGCCGCCCGTACAGTGGTACTAGTGTTTATTCTGTGCGCTCTTGTGTCGACGTATTTCTAATATTTGTATAGAGTTTGCACCTAGATTTTTTATTCAGGTTTATCTTTCAAGTGACACTCCTGACGCTTCACGTAGCATGCTAACAACATGTCCTAATTGCACCGCCTAAGACCGAAACTAAACACTCAGAACAACAAAAAATCATCGCGCTTGACTGTCTAAATCACTGCGTCATTATTTTTCCAAACAATAAGACAAAGCGGATACAGCCAAATATGTTCTTCTGTTCTCTAAGCGATCGGCTGTTTGCAAATGCGCGTCGGCACGCGAGCCGCGCATCAGCGGTAATGCTGTGAGTCTGTTTGTCTTCCCTGAAACTGAATTTACTGTTTATGTTTTGAGGAAACGAGAAATGTTGGTTATGTTTCTTTGATTCGATAGTATTTTAGTACAATAACTCTTTTGACGGCATCACTTTATCTTATGTAGATGTTATACTGTTCCATTTCTAGTCACAGAGCGCTCTGTTGGGCGCTACGAGTGTCCAGGTGTGACGACGAGAGGCAAGGTGAATGGTAACACGCACAGCTGCATAAATGACGGCTAAATATCAGTACGAACACAAAGAACAGTCCATTCAAACTCCCGGTGTCAACATGCTGTTGTGAGCGTGCTGACTTCAACTCTCGTGGCGTTACGTATACCTACTTATTTTATTATTATAATTGAATAAACAATCATGAACCAAACTCATCAATTTATGGGATCCACATATATTTAAAACCCATTTTTTTCCTCAATACTATTACTAGTATACTTACTAGGTTTTTCAATAGTCAAGAAAATAGGCTCTCAAAACCCACACGACACCCTCAGGCTGTTCAAAGTTTGAACAACAAAGCATGTACTAGAAAGTTTAGTTCAGATTTACTTAAATATATCGCCCGCCAAGTTACCACATCTGAATAGTCTGAGAAGTTTGTCGACACGGAGCCAAGTTCGAGCAAACCGGCCGGCGTGGCCATAACCAGAACCATGGTTGGTGAAGTTTGGTGTTTCTGGTGTTACGTGCAAGGAAGGCTTTGGAGTGCCGGAGGGAGTAAACAAACGGTGGAATTTATGCCGAAACTTGGTCAAATTACGTTTTGTTAAAGAATACTTAATAAGTTTCAATTACGTTCAGCAATGGCTCTGTTGAAGATTATTCTTTTATTTGTATGTCAAAGATTTTTGGTGTGTTAAAAAAGTAAAGCCCTAAACACTTTAATTAAGAAACTACATCCTTGCACCCACATCCACAAAAACTTATTTGCATTTCTGACCGCAGCAGGGCTGGGCGCAGGCCTCTTCGTATCCCGCGAGAGAGTTGGACCTACAAAGGGATTAATACACATCTTGCAATCGGTGAAAGTCTTTCATTGCCGAAAAGTTCAGTATTTCGAAGTATTTCACTTCAATCATTCACGAGTAGTGTTAAAGGGCGCCTTGGAGGAACCGAGTGATAATTAAAAGTCCGAGTAGTGCTCTGTAACCATTTAATTTTGTACTGGAAATCACATAATTCATTTGCCTTATAAGCATTTTCAGTATGGCTAATGATACCGCGATGCAGGAAATACAGCTTTCATGAACAGTGACATCTATCGAGTAATATGAAAAAACATCAAATTAATACAAACTTAAACAAGTAGAGACTTGAACCCCCGGCAATCTAGAGAGGTGATAGGTCAAACCACTAGATCATCACTTCATTTTAATCATAGTTTAAACTTTGTATTTTGACAACACATCACATCTATTACATTGTTTGCTACCGGGCGGCGAGATTCCACCGTCTGCACTACATGTTTCAACTGTGACGGCGGCAAGGGGATGCAGTCAACCAAACTAGTCCTTACTGCCGGCCGGCGGGGTGCGGCGAACATTCCAGGGCGAACACGACTTCGTGTGTTATATTATGTGTATACGTTACGTGACCTAACAATAACCGGGACTCGTAAACGCCTGCTTCGTGAACTCTGTAGGTACTCACCTACTACGTTGTGAAATGGGTGTTGTTTTTACAATTTTAACGCCAAGCTGAATGCAAATATAATTGTGCTGATTTTGACTCTACACATACTACAAGAAATGTCTTTTGGCCAAATACAGGTACGTGAAGTTCGTTAGTTAATTGTGCTTGACCGTCAAAGTGTTCTATATAAATATAGAATAATAATTTGGTTTATTTCTCTAGCCATTAGCGAAACAACAATGCACCTCGTTCCAGTTAATGAAATTCAAGATTCTCACTTTAACGCTTTCTGGAGCCACTCTAGTTCTCAGTTATTAATTAACTTGCGAGTTATAAAAACAAACAGTTTGCGCAGCGGAGTCACTAAACGGCGAACACTGCTAACAAGCGGACTTGAAAGAACTTCGCTGACTGAAGTTTTTTCAAGAGACAAGTCATGGCTGCAATTTTGCTTTGAAAATTGTGAAATAACGCCAGTTCAAAGAGGACTTTCAGAGAGCTTCCGGAAATTTTAATAAAATAATTAAACATTTCAACGTATTTAGTCATAATGTACCTACTATTTTCCTTTTACCCAGTAAATATATTCAAGCTGGAAAGAGCCAATTCCGGACGGACCCGCGCGACGCCCTTTATGAATGGGAAAACGTTCCGAGCCTGAGTCGACCCGGATTGACGACCCGATGATCCTGCGGTCAGCGATGGAATACTACTGCTTTCTGCTTTTGACCGGTTACAATTAGTTTATATTCGTCGGTTTATTTTAGGCACTGTGTTTTTAGACCACCGCAATAAATGATTACTTAAAATTTATCATGGCACCAAGAACAGCGAAAGAAACTTGTACAAAATCAAATGGAAGTTAGATCGAAAATAAATACAGAATTTTAATAACATTCGACTCATAAATATATAGTACAATAGCACTAAAATTACTGAATTGAATAGCTTCGACACCGGTGTCTATGGCAACAATCAATGAGGTGGTAAGTAAATCATTAAGTAGTCCGTAAGTTTCGGGCGCGGATCGCTACTTGCGAACTTCGAGCTGGATACAGCTGCTGGATACGATATCAATGTAGCCGTGATTATTGTGCTGGGGGTTTATATCGGTATTCAATACAACACAATTACTCTTTATTGAACACCAGACAACAGAGAAATAAAACATACAAAACAAAGATCAACTTTTCATGTAAGTATGTCGGTGCTCCTACAAACAGGTAAAGCGATGACATGGAGAAAGTCGTAGCAATCCGGTGGGTGCGGCGGTACAAGCCCAAACCCTCTTATGATGAGGGGATGCCTGTGCCCAGCAGTGGGACGCAAATAGGCTGTAGTAGTACTTAGTAGTGTCGGTATCCGAGGTACCCAGGGGTTCCCACTAGACTGGAATTGACCAGCCGCCTTTATGTCAAATCCTCTCTCTCGTGTTACATCGAGGCCCGCGTCGAGCAGTCGATAGACTATCATCATTTCAGCCGAAAGACGTCCACTGCTGGACATAGGCCTCCCCCAAGGCTCGCCACTCAGACCGGTCCATTGCTACTTGCTTACTGTACTACAGTCGATAGACTATAATGGTAGTGATACTTTTTAGGGTTCCGAAGTCCACAAGGAACCCTTATAGTTTCGCCATGTCCGTCCGTCCGTCCGTCCGTCCGTCCGTCTGTCCGCACTATTTCTCGGAGATTCTTAGTTCTAGAAAGCTGTAATTTGGCATGAACATACATATTAGTTACGCTAACAACGTGGTACAAAATTTTTTTGAAATATATTTTTTTATAGGGTACCTCGAGTAGGGGTACTCGGGGATGTTTTTTTTTTCTTGCGTACCCCATGGTGCGGCATTTCATTGAATAGGTTTTAAAAAAATATTGTGGGTTTGTTAAAACCATTTTTTTATTAAGTGATGTGTTTGTGAAATATTAAGCTAAATGGTGGTATTTGGATGGCTGAAAAAAATCACGATTGTGACATATATAACGTAGTTGAAAGGAAAACTATCACAGCTAAGTAGGCTGTACAAACTTACGAGTAATAGTCGACCAACTTATGAAATGATTAAAATACCAATGTTTTTTCTCGAGCGGCAGGGGCGTCGGGCGGGCACGTCATACCACAGGCTAGCTAGATGCTAATAAATCTTAGAAAGGTACTGTGGGCATCGTCAACTTCGGAACCCTATACTTTGCGCGTGGCCCGACACGCACTTGGCCGGTTTTTTCTGTCTAAAATAAAACACCATATCTAGGAATGCTACATGTTAGAGTCGTAAGCGGTGTAATTGAACTCGATTGAATATTGATCGCTTCCGCGGCGGCCGGGACGTATTTAGATGTGTAATTGGGATATTTGCCTTCAATTAAACATGATATCCCCCAGGCGTTCAGCTATATTATTCAAAACATCAATTTAGTTTTCCGTCAGAACTAATTTATTAATGAAATTAGAGGAGCCAGTGAATATTTTATGAATTAGCTTCGGTCCGCGACTTCGTCCCCGTGGAATTCGGTAAGTGTTTCCGCGGGAAGTATGCGTTTTCCGGGAGAAAAAGTAGCCTGTATGTTGACCAGTGTTATAAACTACCCCATATCAAATTTTGTTTCAATCCGTCCAGTAGTTTTCGAGTTGAATCCGGACAAACATACATACAGACAATTTTTCTAAAAATCGTTTTGTATGTTCAGTATCGTTCCCTCGACTTGATAGTTTATTTTAATTTTCAAGTTTCAGACAGGACTTCTTATTACTAGTAAGTAGTAAGTATAGATGGTTTTTCAATTCTTTATCTTTGAGTTGATGTTAACAAAATCCAAACTTTGAAATTTTATTTTATTGTATTTATTTCAAAAGGTACATAAAACAGACAGCAATCAAAACTAACATAAAATAGGTAGGATAAACACTCAAGACTAGATTACAGTCCAAAAATACATGTACAAAAATGTATGTATGTGTGAAATGTATTGATCGCAACATAAATATCTTCATGTAAACGGGCACCATGATGTGATCCCATAATTTTACCTCCACTGTAAGAATGTTCATAAGATCTCATGGAGAACTAAGCTTGTCGTTCAAAAGTCAAAACGTGGGGCCTGGCTGTACCAGTACCACTGCCCTACTTTGTACACATAAATATACCTACTGTATTCTAGTGATTTGACACTTCCTCTTAAGGGAGTCCGTTACGACACCGGGCGTATAGTAGGGATATTCTACTATCTAAAGTCCCGCGTCTTCACATTTCAAAACGCTTCAATGTATTTAAAAAGCACCACCCACACTCTCAACACATGTGTGCGTGCTGAGACAGCCATCAACTATGCGTTGAGAGTGTTGGTGGTGCTTTTTAAGTAATAAAAATAAAAACTTGAAGCGTTTTGAAATGTGAAGGCGCGGGACTTTAGATAGTAGAAGATCTCTACATAAAATGGTTCTTACTACACTTTCATTTAACGATAGCGGCTACGCCGTAGCAGCGTAGCGCGTAGAGCCTCTACGCCAAAGAAGCGTAGCGCGTACGCTACGACGACGCCAGCAGCGCCGTTTGTTTTCTATTTGCAATAAATGTTTCGTTCAGCATTCATATCGGTAGAATATCATAATTACAAGAATAAATATTATAAACATAATAAACATAAGCTTGTTTCTTTTGATATTAACTTTTTAACTTTAATTAAGTACTTTAACTTTCCTAACCTAACCTAGAGCCTTGGGAGAAGGCTATATCCCATAGGGGACGACTACTAGATGTTTTTAATAAAGAAGATGAATTGATGATAAATAATCTACTTACTTATATGATACACACGTATTTTTACACAAAATAAAACAAAAATGTAAATATCATAATATTTTGTAAAAATGCGTGTTTATTTCTCTCTTAAAACATTCCCCGGTCTACCATCGGAATTTTACGATAAACTATTTCCTGAGGGAACTTTGACACGGAAAACATATATATATCACAGCTTCAAATACATATGTACTTATGTGTTTTAAAACTGGCGGTCACGCTGATGTTTTCACGGAATAAAAACAATCTTTACGTACTTTGAGGAAATGAGATTGTTATCTTTAGATATCGTCCTGAGACAATACAGATGAGGTTACTTTTTCTTTGAAAACGTTGCCGTTTAATTTTATTTTGAAATTCAGCCATATATTATACGTGTAAAAAATACAAGGAATATATAATGAGGATAGTAACAATTAATTACATTTAAAGATTTCAGATTGACTTCGAAGATAAAATTTCTAATAATTCCAACTAATGAATCGATTTTGATTAAATTAGAAACATGATTGGTATTGCTAATTTTATTAACCAAAACGTATTGGTACTCGTAGAGTAAGTAATTAAGTAAACCGTATTAAATAAAAGAAACACCTGAAATAGAGCAAAGTTCTAAAACGAGGTCGTTTTTGGATGAGTAAATATTAAATTCGTGATCGAGCTGAAGCGGGGTTCGGTAGATAATATCCCGAGCAGTCCTACGCACACACATACATCAGGAAAACGCACCCATTCACAACATTTCAGAGCCCAGCGGCCAACTGCTCACGCAACAGCACGCTCTGGCAATATTTATTTATAAACTGCTGCAGACCCTTTTCAATTTTGTTTGAAAGTTAAATGTAGTTTTAATTAATATCAAAAGATTTGTTTCGTATTTTTTCTTTGTAAAATAGGTATAACTTTTTCATAAAATACGCCGCGGAAGGTCTACAACTTGGAATATATAATTTTTTCCTACGATTAGCCCTATTTGGTTTTACGATTACAACGCAACGAACGTTCACGAAATATTGATAAATAGATTGTGAGTAGTAGCTCTGAATAGGAAATGGTTATCTGTAAAAAGACGTGTTTACATGTTTCAGGACGACTCCGAGATGTGCGCACTATTAGACGCTGAACCGAACACGCACGTATCAATAACATTGAGTTAACGCGGCACTCACAAGCTACAGGCTATTCGCCCTCTCCCAATATCCTATTTTACCGGAACGTTTGTTTTGTTCTTGTGTTGTCGCTGTCAAAAGAAACTAAATACTAAAACGTTATTAGTCACTAGCTTCTGCCCGCGACTTCATCCGCGTGGAACGCAGCGTTCCTGCGGGAACTATTAATGTTTTTTTGTAGCTGCCAAATGCTACCAATAGACCAGTGCCTATAGTTCTCCAGTTGAACTCGGACACGCATACATACATACATACGGTCATGTGACTACTAGAGAATAATTCTTATTATGATACGGATCGCGACGTGGCCTTTAGAGCGCAAAAAAGAGCAATGAGAATAATATGTGGAGTACCGTGGGATCACCCGGCGAGGGAACTGTTCAAGAATATGAAAGTCCTCACCTTGCCTAGCCTGTTCATTTTCGATGTTGCAAAGTATGTGAGATATAATCTTGAGCGCGCTGGCTGAGGCCTATGGCTCCTGAATAAGGCGTAAAAATGAGTTGCGGGTCCCTCCAACGAGGCTCGTAAAAACTTCAAAATGTATAAATATAATAGGGCCTACAATATGTAATAAACTGCCTTAACAAATCTTAATGATCACTAGTTTAAGTTCTTTTATAAAAAAGCTCACGATGACTTATTTTTGGCTTGCTAACGTTGCCTGCGACTTTGTTCGCATTGTGGTACTTACATACATAGTGGAACTCTCATATTTTAAAAAGAGTTTTGCCCTATTTCCATACGTTTTAAATTGGCCATTACGTCACAGGTTGTAAAGTAGCAATACCATTAGATTTTCTTCATACATACATTGGCCTATCAGTTATTAGATTTTGTCTGTAGCTATCGAAACGACTTTCTTTTAAAAGTAGAACCGAATTTTAAAAACCCGCACAGAACATGACAACAACGTGCGGTCTTGGAACTTCACACACAACTCACTCATTGGTCCGTAAAGTTCGCCTATAACACCTATATCTTATTATGTCCATAGAGGTGCAGAATTTGAAATCCAGACCACGGTGAGGCACAAATGCAATGGCGGTAAACCAGTACGATAGCGCGAGAAATGTTCCTGCTGGAATATAATTCCCACGACGCACCGCGTAACACATTAAAACACGGAATCCCTAATTCGTAAAGCGCGTTGACATTAGCAAAGAGTGAAACACTTAAAAGAACTTTGGCAGTATAACGAGTTTCCGTGCCTATAAGATGAAAAAAAAACGAGGTGGCTGGCTGAGCTGAAGCCCGGCGAGCAGTGCTGCGGCGGCGTTCGAGCCAGGCGCACGTCCCGCCGTCGTCCCGCGCCCAAGCATTCGCGGTCGCTCGACGCGTAGTGGTGACTTGTGCAGTGCTGTGTATTTATGCCATGCCAGTGAGTGTGTTGTAACCACGGGGAACCTCAAGGACCTACGCGAGGTATGCATTCGAAATTAATGCGTTAACGTTAGCTTTGAAGCAAGCAGGTGATTAGCGAATCTGGCGCAGCCTTGGGAATTAAAGGCTCTACGGTAAAGGTTTGACAGAAAAGGTTTAAGCATAGGTTTTAATGAAGCTTAAGGGTGTTGCTTTTCCAGACGGAATAAACTCCAAACGAGACATAATTGCATTTGAGAGTAGGTTTTGTGAAATTAATGCAATTCAGCATTTTGGAAATGGAAGAAATATTTCATTTGGAATTTAATTTAATTTGTAGGATACTTCTATCTTTTGAATTACCGTAGTACCTACTCTATGACCATGAATGGCTGTAAACCAAGTACAGTAGTTTCATCTTACGACTGCGGGTGAGCCGTGGTAGTGTGAGTGGATACACATATACGGTCTCGCTGTCTTGCCGCTTCACCCGCGTCACCACTACAACCATGGCTCGCTGCAGTCGTGAGATGAAATCACTATACTTACCTAAATCAATCAGAGTGGTGATGATAACGACAAGTCAGATCCTAACTGAATATAAATACGGAGTAGTGTGATAGTTTGCGCCTAACTAACACATTCAGGCTCCATCCTAGTTAAAGCCATTGATCAATACATTTTACAATAACAAACTCCATTTTTTTAATCCCTATCTTATATACGGGGTCAGAGCAAAACGTTGTGACGATAATTATATACCCACAGAATAAGCTATCTTTGCTATGCATGTGTGAGCGATACCTGAATCCTATAATATTTTTCTTTTCCAACTCGAAAAATCTAAAAAACATGCTTAGCTGATTCTGTATAAAAAATCATCACGACGTTTTGTTTGACCTTATATCAACATTCAGAACCACATTTCCGCGAATCCTTTCGAACCAAACCATGAAAAGTCTATGAAAAATTAAATGTATGCTCATTGGTCAGTGAAGATAAGTTTCAGCGTAAAGTGTACTCCCGCCCAAAAACCTTTTCCCGACGCATCGACACGTAACCTGCGAGGCGGTGGCGATGGCGCTATCTGTTACAAACCCTTCACTTTTGGCATTAAAAGGGCGGGAGATAAAAGTTGCTTTCTTCACAACAAAAGGGACGTGTTCGCTTTGTTTCTAAGTTTTTTTGCGCGAGGACCTTGCTGAAGGCTTTCGAGGACCTTTGGAGTTGGTGATTAAATGTTCTTTTTGGGATGTTTTGAAACTTTTCCGGAAGTTTTCTTATCCTTTCGCTTTGTGGTTTGATCCGGCGTATCGCCGGGAAACGTGAATAGGTGTCACACGACAGTCGCAGTGACTCTTGTAGCTGTACGAACATGTCAAATGCCACTCGGTCCCTTTTTCCCATCTTATGCTAGTGACTGTACATCACATTTAAAGTTAATTATTATGAACATGGCCCGCATTTTAATTTGTATATTATTATGATGATCCGAGGAAATCCTACGATGCATTTTTATTGTAAATATTTACTGGATCTTTTAAAGTGTGCCAAATTAATTGCGATCCTTCCGTGGTTTGAGATGTAAGTACGTTGGCGTTGATAAGAACAATCAGTCACCTTTGAGATTTATATATTTGGATTGAAGATTTCTGACGACAATTTCTGAGGAAAAACAATTCCATGTCCTTAGAAAGTTCCTATCTCCATGTTAAACATTGGAGATGTGTCAGTTTAATGGTTTAATCGTAATTAGATACTTGTCGGAATACATAATTACAGCCTGTTGTAAATTAATTACAGGTGCAAATAGTACCTGAATGCTCCCGCGTGCTCGTTATTGGAATTACCAAGTTATTAATTTCAACTCTGACATTTCACTTGAACCTACCAATTTAATTAGAGGTATTTTGATTACATACGTAATTACATAAAACAAGGTTATTTTACATTTAATTTGAAACAGAATGTATGTAAAAATTATATACAAAGCGAGAAATGTTGCATAACCGTGTAAATAAACAAGTCACTGCATATTTCAAAGTCCAGTCTACAAATAAGCATCGTTGACTTTATTCAAAGTCGTTTCCATTTTCCACTTTACAGATAGAAACAGGGTTCAAAACTGTAACTGGTACATTTGTATGTGTACAGAGCACCAGTTGTACAGAGTGTAGCGTCTCGGGCAATTAGCTCGGAGGCCGCCTCTGCCGTGGCTATTAGCGGCGTACTCTGGCCGCCAGCTCGCACGCCGCTCGCGGGATTACGCCGACTTATCACGTTGCGTAATTACTTCAGTACAAAAAGTAAATAAAGGCTGCTAACGATGTGCAGACAAGCATATCGAGCCTCTTATGTAATTGTCTAGTACGGTTTTATAAGCCTGGATTCAAATGTCATTCTATTTTAATGAGAATTAGGATCCCTTACCTACTATGAAGCTGTGTGGTAGCCTAGTGGTTTGGTCTAATGGCCTAGATCTAGAAAAAAAAACAAATTCTATTTATCTAATCGATACCCATGCTAGTGCTCCAGGTCATTGTCCAGCCCGACACACACACATATTTAATATTTCTAATGTGTATAAAGTTTATATCTTGAAGCGATTGGACTTTGAGTTTTAAAATACGTATCTCCAAATATTTAGGAACTTATCAATTTCTGGCACTGAGCTCAGTTTGTGTTCAAGCACCAGCCCCTATCCTTCAAGATATATCACCAAACGGACAAACAGTTTCGCAGCATCTGATAACGCTGCTATAAACCTTCTTTACGACTGCAATAAACCCCCCAAACAGCTCCCCCCACCCTTCTCCAGATTGCACAGCAAGGCCGTTAGGTTGAAATTTTAAAACAGCCTGTTTTATACAGGCGTATTCGAGACTTGTAAAATTTAAAGTTGATTTTATGAATTTTCCGTAACATAAAATGTTGTACTTTGTAGTTTATCATGTTTTATCTAGTCGTTACATCTCGTATCTGTTCTGCCCCAAGTCAGTTTTATGGCGAAGAAATACAATCAAGTGTATTTTTTTACCGACTTCAAGAAATCCAAAAGGAGGACGTTTCCATGTTTATTGCCTCAGATCTCCGTCGTTTAAGTACCGATTTCGAAAATTATTTTTGTAATCGCAGGGGTATTCCTCCATGGTCAGAAAATCAGGAACATCCTCAAAATAGGTACGTTATGTGGACAATTTCATCATTTGAATAAGGTTGGCAGGTGTCTTATTTTGGTATCAATTTCGTAATTGAAATGAATTGAATCCTACTAATTTTCACGTAAAAACTACTGAATGGATTATAATGAAACTTTACAATAATATAGCTTATACATCAGAATAACACATAGGCTACAATTTATAAACATACAGGTACCTATATAGCCTACTAGAAATACTAATCCTGCGCAGACGAAAACCGCCTTTAAACTTTGAAAAACTGCTATGATGTCGATGTCAAATTCAGTAGAAGATAGAATGAGTCCCGCGGGCTTTCGTTTAACGAACGTCGGATCCACTATCGGTAATAATAGTCCGCACGTGCGGCTGTCATAAAGGTATTTATTCTTGTAGGGTCGCACATAATAATAACGTGTGGGCTTTCGTTAGAAAAACATGATCCATCCTTGTATTCATAACATCGCAATTACATACATAAATGTACGTAAACATGTGCGAAGGATCCTCTCAATGCGCACTGGGCCAGCGTTGGGATCATAGCAGTGACAAAGTCACAGTGACTAGTATTAAAAATACTTGGATTTGGAACTAGTTCTTGTTGAACCTGCTGGAGGCCTGTGCCCAGCAGTGGGACGCAAATAGGCTGTAGTAGTAGTAGTAGTCTTGTTGAACATATTGCCTTAGTATGGCTTTGCGTAGTGGTGTGTAATGCTATGTAATAGGAAAACATGTTCTCTAGAAAAAAGCGTTTTATAAATAGAAGAAAAGTTTTGAATTACGCGTATGACTGGACCGGCTCAAATATCCCTGATCCGCCGAGCCCTTCAAAGTTCAAGCCGTCTTGTTTTTCATGGAGAGAATTAAATTTGAGTCGTGGCTGTAAATTCGAGCCGCGGCTATGGCCGGAATAAGACGTTATTTATGACGCTTTAAATTTTTAATATCGTCCGTATTGAAGGAGCCGTTTGTTCCGTAATTGTCGGACGGAGCAGGCTTGCTCCGCCATTCGTAACTCGTTTCGGATTGATTCACTTGGATGTCTTAGCGTTTGCTTCCAAGAACCGACATTTCTTTGATTATGTATCGAAAGAACGGAATAAAAATGCACTCATTTTCATTTATGCAAGAAGGTTTCTGAATGGTCGGTAACGCTTAAATTAGGGATGCCGTACCTACTTATGTAAGCGTTCGGAGGCTGTGGTGATGGTGAATACGAGCGTTTATAGATCTTTTTAAGCAATTCGACTCTAAAGCTACTTATGCTGCTGATTGTATTAAGAAATTTTTATGTATTATGTACAAGCGATTTTGTATAGGAAGAACCTATTAAACCGAATATGGGAGTGCTTTGTTGACGTTCCATTAGAACGGCCGGAACAATTAGCAGCACCAGTCGAACCCAACAAACCTTTTCAACCAAAATATTGTTCTACCCGACAAAGCGGGTTTTAAATAAACAATCACAATTTTCGGTTAAAATTGCGTTCCATTTCACACAACAGTTTTATTTTGATAAATAGATTTTTTTGCTTTATTTACGCAGGGAATAACGCACTTAATTATACCGATATAGACTACTACTACTACAGCCTATTTGCGTCCCACTGCTGGGCACAGGCCTCCTCTCATCACGAGAGGGTTTAGGCTATAGTCCCCACGCGGGCCCAGTGTGGATTGGGGACTTCACACACATCTTTGAATTACTTCGCAGATGCGTGCAGGTTTCCTCACGATGTTTTCCTTCACCGAAAAGCTCAGTGGTAAATTCAAAGTGAATTTCGCACATAAGTAAACTTAGAGGTGCGAGCCGGAATCGAACCCCCGACCCTCTGCATGGGAGGCGGTAGGTCGAACCACTAGGCCACCACGGCTTCACTACCGATATAGACTAGTTTTTAGAGAATTCGTGAGAAATACATATGTTTTAATTTTTATAATGACTAACCATATTTTTATTTCATTTCTACGAAAAGATATAACATTACACACACAATGCATTAAATTTATCCATTTAGACCAATGAGTAGATTAAAGCCTACGCTGGAGTCTTACATCTGCAATTTTATCATTCAGTCATTCACCGTCTAAATTAGACCCCACAAACGACGTACGTGGCGAACACCGACGCCAACCTTCAACGAAATATTCAAATTCATTTAATTCCACCAACTGTAGAAGCAGGTGCATATAACGTCTAGCTTCAGCCAAACGTTTGTTGGAAGCTCGCCCTGAAAAGTTCAAATAAAGCTCCGGCGCGTTCACGCTTTCTTGCCCCGTCTTCGTTATAGCGAGTTTCCTTCTGCATTCACAAATTGCTGGAAATTCCAACACATACGAATACAATAGAAACTACAGTTTTCGTTCTTTGTTCCATTTGGTTACGCTGTAAGCTATGTTCCACCCATGGAACATTACATTCAGCTTATTTTCAAGTAGTATAAGTATAAGGTCGCGTTGTTACCCGTCTAAATGCCGAATCCGTGGGAAAGTAGGGATGTAATGAAGTCATGCAATTATTTAAACATAATTATTATTCTTCGAATGAGCCATTTTCCTCTGGTTTCATTTGAATTTGAAACCACTTGGCAAACGTTTAAAAAATTAAATTTGTAAAAGCGCTGCTGAAAACTTAGGCATTTGATATTTTACACAAAAAATTGTTATAATAAATAGAAAATCAACCGGATTTGAAAATAGTTTAAAATTTTAAAGAATGGAGAAACATGATTGAGATTACGATTTAAAAGATACAAGATTGAGACACCGATCGATTATTACCAAAAATGATTAGACTCGCGTTTTTGTCAACAAAGAATTGTTTAGTTCAAATTGTATTAATTTCAATAATTTGACGATGATCCACTTAGGAACAATTTGATTTTATTTACAGAGAGCGAAAACATTCCGATTATACCTCTAGTTCTAGTGATCTTACCTCGTCAGCTGAATCTTTGAGACCAGAGGCTCTTTTACAGTCTGATAATTAAATCCCACCCGCTCCTGCTCCATCCCTGTCCGACTCGGCGTATCTCCACAAGAAAGTGAGAGGGCGCTCACAAGGCTGTCATAGTCGACGCGTGCCCTGAATTATTTATGATCGAACAAGAAATATTGTGACGAATATTTCTTGACATGGCGAACTATTTCATATTTAATGCTGCGAGTTATGTTGTGATTATGTTCAAGGGAAGCTTTAATATTTATGGCTCTGCGCATGTTGGAGTAGCCATTCGAGATAAAGGTCAGACCTTAAATGGAGAATGCTTTTACTTTTATAGTCACATCAGAATGTCCTAACTCGGGTGAAGGGCATTTTATTTGGGATAGAACTCGGCTTACGCGGGATTGCAGGCAACGACCTGTGGGTAGCTTTATTTAAGCCCGTGGAGGCTTGGATTGTTGGAAGTAAGAACGCTATTTGGCAAAAAAAAAAACTTCTATATGTATAAAACAAGAAACAGTGACTGACTGACTGATTGATCAACGCAGAGCCGAAACTACTGGTCGTAGAAAGCTGAAATTTGGCATTCAGGTTCCTTAGGGAACGTAGGGGAGCACTAAGAGAGGATTTCCCGAAATTCTCACGGGAACGAAAAAAAACGGGATGTTACATTTTAATATTTCTGCGCATACGAAGTTGCGGGGAACAGCTAGTGGAATATAATCATGAAAAAATAAAGTGTCAAGTCGAATTAACCGATGACATGAATCCTTTCCTTTTGCTCAAATATTAGGATCAATAAGTCTATTGATGATCGGCCACTGACACCATGAATGCGCAGAACCTAAATGATGGCAGTCTCATGATCATCATGCCATCGACCGTCTCCAAATAGCCAATATGACGTTCTCCTATTGACTTTCCGACGAACTGACTTACCAAAACCTAAAATATGTCCACGTTTTGGACAGAATACTTACAGTACGAAGATAAAAGCTATTCACATTGTAACGATATTATTGCAAAAATTATGTTCTTTGTATGATCATTTTGCGGTTGACTGTACTCGTACAAGCGCAATCGAGAACCCTGCATTTTATGTTTATCAAAATCGTGTCTCGTGGGGAAGATATCAGCCAGTTCTAGATGCAGTAGATTCGAGCTCCCGTTTCGAAGCGGTCACGTCGCCCGCCACGCCCACGTCGGAATGACATGCTCCTAATACGAAACGTGGCTGTCACAAAATCCACTGCATCCTCGAATTCGCTCCAATTGCATTATATATCGAGGTGTTTAGTTAAAATATGGGGCATTTTTATTAAACCATGGGAGTTCACGGCGTATGATCATTTATCAAGCATTCCATTCGTGGTAACTCGCTATGGAATAGGTAAATGAATTGTTTATTGTTGTCTTTAAATACCTCTACTACCTTAAAAGCCGTTCAATTAATTAGGACATTTCTTAAAAGAATATTAAATGTGCATCTAATATGCAGTGTTAAACACTAGGCGATGCCCGCGACTTCGTCCCGCGTAGACTTAGAATTTGCGTACCCGATGATACTATACACATAGATGGTTATAGTTATAAAAGCATTGAAAAAGAAGAATTGGGGTCTCAAACTACCTATATCCGTACTAATTTCATTCAAACAGTGTCTCAATTATCTTCAAATGAGATCGTTATTCCTTGTTTTAACAATGGAATTTGGTGGCAGGCAGAGTTTTCTTTGCATTTATATTTTGTGTAAGTAGTAAGTAATTTATTTATATAAAAAGCATTACATTTTTGACATGCACAATATCGTGCCAAACTGCGAAACAGTTTGTCGGCACTCTTGCTCTTGGACTTTATTCTATAGTTCTAAGTAACGCTTAGTATAAAACTAAGTACTGTTTAAACGACGACCTTTTGTTAGTTATGTAAACTATTAAATCCCTTTGTAATGTCGTTTTGGTCAAATACGATTTTCTGCCCGCTACGCGGAGAGAAAATCTCACTTCTTGGCCAAGGCAAGACGTAAAACTTTTGACAAACCACGGGCGGTAATTCGTAAAGCCCCAGATCGCATATTTATGGCCTTCACCTTCGGTTCGGGCCACAGAAACCTGCGATCTGGGACATTTACGAATTCACCACCCTAGGTCTGTAATGCACTATTGTTTTCCTTATTCTTCTTTATCATGTCATATTGATATCAAAGTCGGAATTTACGCATGGCTCTCGATCGTGTGTCGGTCGTGCCTGAGTCACCGCTACCTGTTACGCAGGACCTTTATCGGCGGCGCTCTAACCTCGAAGCTCGCTGCTATCTGAAAGCGTTTCGGCCGGGCTTTGGATACGCAGCGCTCACAGAAGCAGCGAGTGCGTCTGGTCGTCAAAACGCGCCGAAACGAGCTAGATTTCGGTATCATTGAATTTATGCAATTTGTGTTGAAGGCTGATTTTATTAATAATAGAAATTTATTCGCTAGCAAATTCATATCTGACATGTGAAAGTATAATTGAATTTTGAATTACAGGGATAATTCACAAAATTTACAAAATTGTAGCTTTATACTATTACGTTTACCTATAATGATGAAGTTTTTACTGTACATTTTTACAGTAGTCTTGTTATGACTATACCTACATAATTTAAACGAAACGAAACAATAGTACATTACAAACCTAGGGTAGTGAATTCGTAAATTTCCCAGATAGAAGGGTTCTCAAGATAAATATGCGATCTGGGGCTTTACGAATTACCGCCCGTGGTTTGTCAAAAGTTTTACGTCTTGCCTTGGCCAAGAAGTGAGATTTTCTCTCCGCGTAGCGGGCAGAAAACCCACTTTACGGCCAAGGCTGATGTAAAAACTTAAACGTAACAAACATCCGATTCATCCATTAAGTAATCTTTCTTGATTAGTAGAATTATTGAACATCATAACTTAACTCTATGATTTCTAGAAATAACTACAACTTCTATCTTTTATTAAAAATCCTTAGTTTATTACCAAACGATAGTCGTAAAGCTCGATTTTTCATGAATTGGGCAATGGGCAGAACACGTGGCCCGTAAGTCTGATTCCTGGTGCAGAACTCTTTTGGAATGGAGACCTTGGGGATACAAAAGACCGCGAGGCAGACCTCAGAGGACATGGAGAGATGACATCCAAAAGTTGGCTGGCAAAAACTGGATACAAGCAGCCCAGGATAGAACCAAGTGGAGGAGGTTGACGGAGGCCTACACCAAAATGGTAGAGGAAGGCTGAAGATGATGATTATGGGCAGCTTTTTTAACCAAGTGTCCTGTCTGTATACGTCTGTGCGCTCGTTTATCGAGCGTGTTTGCCGGCGCCGGTCAACATTGACTCTGCGCCGTCTGTGACAAATCGAAGCGCTGGCGAGCGGTAAAAAGCCACCGTTGCTGACTGGGCGAGATGTAAGCTGTGTACGTACTTTGTCCCCGTTGTGGCTTTGTTGTTAATGTGACCATTATTGTGAGTATAGAACGGTGTAGGTATTTGGTTTAATTAAAAAAAAATATAGCCAGTTGTGCTTTCGGGTCATCTAAATAATAATCTGTCATATCTCTTTTAAGCGTATAAGCAGACCAAAAATAAACATAACCCACTTGCTTATTACGGCCTTATGTGTGAAAGTCAATTTACCACCAAGAAGTTTAAAAATGTGTCTACTTTTGTTAGACTTAACCAAGTATTAACATACTCGTAACAACTGTCTTGACAAATATGTATATTTATCGTCGTTATAGTCAAACTAATACTATTTATTTTCTATCTGTTATAATACGACCGAACCGGATCGTTTTTTTTTAAGATGTGTGTGAAGTCCCCAATCCGCACTGGGCCCGCGTTGGGACTATAGCCCAATAGTGCCACTAACCCTCTCGTGATAGAAGCCCAGTGCCCAGTAGTGGGACGCATATAGGCTATAGTAGTAGTAGTATCATACGCCCATAATGATATTACACTGTCTCAAACTTTCGCGATACACATAAAGAAAAGTTAATAATTATGTATACTTATTCAAGATCCATTAGATCAGATTGCGCTAGGCAGTTCGATTCGGATTGAGCCGAGCTCCGAGCGGAGTTTGTTATAGCAGAACACAACTTAGAAGGCACGCGGCGAAGCAATTAAGCCCTCGACGCAGAGTCTGTCATTGCTTAATCCGCGCGCCTTCTAAGGTGACCGTCAAGACAGTGTACACCGTAGCATATTCAGGATCTGATTATGCAAATAAATAGTACCCAAATAGTACCCACGGAATATCTAGATAAAAAAATAGTACCCTTAAACTTTTCGAAATATAAAGGCTGTTCACGGTGTACGCTACCGGGCGTCAAGCTGGCGTACACCGTAGGGATCTCTGGAATGGCTTGGTTTTCGGGAATGGTTTATGGTTCAAAAAATAGTACCCAAATAGTACCCTAAAACCGTCAAATTTCATCACTCTATCTATCTATAATGGAAGCTGAGATATTCCATGACTTCACGGTGTACAAAATTTGGCACCGTCAAGCTGGCGTACCCGGGAATTTCACACAGAAGACCTTCGAATTCTGGAATCAGGTTTATGTCAATAAATAGTACCATAATTAGTACCCCCTTTTAAGTAAAAATAATATTTAAAAAGTACATAAGAGACTAGAAAAACTTCTGCATAGTTACTGGCGCGCGAAAAAGCGTTTTTTTTCTAAGCTAGATATTCCGTGGGTACTATTTGGGTACTATTTATTTGCATAATCAGATCCTGGATATGGTACGGCGTACGCTGTCTTGACGGTCACCTTCTAAGTTGTGTCGTGCCATAACGTGCGGCCGGCGCCGGCGCCGCTCCCGGCGCGCCCACTCGACTCTCCCTCCAAGTTTCGCCACAATATTAATTTAAGCACGTTAAAACTTCAAGTGTTATTCCGAAGATTTGAAATTAATTATACTTTAATCTATTTACTTCATAATTCGCGCTTGCCCGTGCGAGGTAATTTCTCAAGTTTTAAGCCGATTCCAAGTTGTTCTTGCGTTAGATTTTCTAATATTATATTAACCTTGTCTCGTTACATGTCTCAAGTTTTTGAGAAGGTTTCATTAATTCAACTCAACTGACGAAATGATTATCAAAGCGAGAGATTCTTCAAAGAAAACTACGATTTCGTACCTAACAGTGTTAGCGCTTATAATAAAAAACTTGTAATGTTAAAGAAACAAGAAAACTGAGAGAAGACTACAATCTTGTTCAATTAAAATCAATTTGTGTACTGCAGTTTTAAACTTTGCAGGCGAAGGAATAATGAAATAATCTACTGAAGCGAGAAAAACAAGAGACTGAACTGAATAAGAAAACTAGACTTCCCAATGCCGCACTGAATGTTGTTATACCTACTTTTACAGTTTGGTATATTATTTCCGTGAATACACAAAGCCTATAGCAGGCCGCCGTTAGGAGGTGCGTGATTGGGTTGTTTCTAATCATTCTTCCTTGACATCAGGTGCTGCATCATATTCGTATTTTGAGGCCAAGTGCATCGACGTTTTAAGGCCTTTTGACACGACACGAGCACTGCTATACTGCTTATTCACTGAGGATGTGAATATTAAGTGTGGTCCTCGAAGCCAGTAATCTACAGCAACTGGTGAGCGAGGAGAGGACCCGCATCATCTTTTGTGTCCGTATCATTCTACACAACGCTTCGTTGCAGGGATTGACAAAGTGTAAAAGTGACAACATTGACATCGATCTTGCAAAGTTTAAATCACCGAGAAAGACCCCAAGACTGTTTATGAGGAAGTCATCATACTATTATACAATTTTTCTCTTTTTACTACTACTACTACTACTACAACCTATTTGCGTCCCCCTGCTGGGCACAGGCCTCCTCTCATCATGAGAGGGTTTGGGCTATAGTCCCCACGCGGGCCCAGTGCGGATTGAGGACTTGACACACATCTTTGAATTACTTCGCAGATGCGTGCACAATTTTTCTCTTTACTGTAAATAAATATTATTGTCCACTTGTTTCACAAATTAAGTTACAAAGTTTTTACAATAAATCAATCATTTATTCAGCAAATTGGCCATAGGGGCACTTTTACACGAAATAAATTTACCAGCGCTTCCTAGACCCATTGCTTGGAAATAAGCGACTTACAAATTCCAATTCCAATTTCTAGATGTTGTAACTAAATAGCACCAACTTCGAAGTTAGCAATCGAATCATAATTGTGCCTAGCTCTAAACAATTCGACAATGTCAAACTATCGCGGCTCACGATTTCCTTCCCGGTCCGAAGTACTCCGAACTAATCCCACAAAACTAGTTGCTAGAATAATTCATTATCGCGCCGTCTAGCTTCTACATACAAAACAGGTTCAAAGAGTAATAAGAGAAAGAATAACCACTTGAAATAGAAAACGCCTAGATCTTTAAATCATATTGACTCGTTCGGTATAAAATATTCGAATGCCGTCCGCGTAGCCCAAGACGTGATATCGGTAAGCCTCTATAAAAATGGAATGGACTTGGTGAATGTCGTGTGAATCCGATGAATGTGGAACCGTACGTGTAGAAGACCTTAAAGAGACAAAAGATTAGCTATTGGAAACAACTTTACGGCTGAAATGATGAAATAACGACGTAAGCGGCGCGGTTTTAAAAAAAACTGAAAGATGTCTTAATGCAAATACCGTTTCTAAACCTTTTAATATACAATGCAAGAAATGACTAATAGACTAGATAAATTTATCCTTCGGTGCACGTATGAATAAAAACATTAATTTCTAAGCTTGACAGTTAAGAGGGAACCATTTTAAAATGGCGAGCAATTGTTGAAGTTAATTATAACACGAATGGGATGAAAACCAACTTGGTCCGAGCGGCGTACCTGGGCCCGAACAGTTTGATAAACTAATTAGCGAGTGGACAGGGGGAGTAATGGCGTCCGCGGGCGAGCGGCCGAGTGGCCGCGCTGACTGTCGCTGTGGCTTTCCGTAGTGTTTGCTGCTTATTTTGTTCAAATTGATTATGTTCTAGTTATACTAAATTAAGTTTCGATTAACCGTCATGATTTAATATGAAATTTGATAGTATGAATGTTGAGATTTTAGAATGTTTGTTACTTTACTCATACGTTATAACACTAAAACGGTAATGATGATTTTCTCACACATGTATTACGTAGATATTCCGCACCTTAACTGTGAAGGGGTTAGTCTGATGTAAGTAAGTATAAAGTTGCACTCTTTCTCTTCCAGAAGTTATCGAGGAACTTTCTTTTTATAAGTCATACCCACACGATGAAATAAATAAGTAAGTAGTGATTATTGTCGTTATTGTTGTCGTGTGTTGAAGCCGTGGTGGCCTAGTGGTTCGACCTACCGCCTCTCATGCAGAGGGTCGGGGGTTCGATTCCGGCTCGCACCTCTAAGTTTACTTAAGTGCGAAATTCAATTTGAATACCACTGTGCTTTTCGGTGAAGGAAAACATCGTGAGGAAACCTGCACGCATCTGAGAATTAATTCAAAGATGTGTGTGAAGTCTCCAATCCGCTCTGGGCCCGCGTGGGGACTATAGCCCAAACCCTCTCGTGATGAGAGGAGGCCTGTGCCCAGCAGTGGGACGCAAATAGGCTGTAGTAGTAGTAGTAGTAATAGCACCAACAGAGTGCTCATCCATCAATATGGCAAATGACATCTGACGAGAATGCCCGATCTTTTAGAGCAAATATAAAAATCGGCCAAGTGCGAGTTGGACTCGCGCACGAAGGGTTCCGTACATTATCTATAAAAACGGCAAAAATCACGTTTGTTGTATGGGAGCCTCCTTTAATATTTATTATATTCGTTTTTTTTTGTATTTATTTTTATACCGGAAATAGAAATCATCATTTGATAAATTCAACTATCTTATTATCACGGCTTATGAGATTCAGCCTGGTGACAGACGGATGGATAGCGGAGTCTTTGTAATAGGGGCCGTTTTACCCTTTGGGTATGGAGCCCTAAAAAATCATCAATTTGTGTCAACGGTCTCCTTTTGTAATTTAATTTGATTTGATTCTAAAAACAAATTTTCTTAAATAACCGCCCCCTAATAGAACACCGTGTTCTCGCTTAGAAACGGGACGATATTTCAAAAAGAGTAAACACAGCCTTAACAACTTTTAACACCGCAGTCTCCACGTTGGCCTATTCATCACCCCGATGAATGCGACAGGGTCCCAGTTACCCCGGCGTAAGGAACCATAACAACTTAACAACCCTTTCGTATTAAGCGAACAAGGGAAGCTCTTCCGAGACTTTAACTCTTTAATTTATCGAGTCACGTAGCCGGCGCCGGAGCGGCTGGCTCACACAAATCACGTGAAAAAAAGAATAAAAATATACTAGGATTGCACGCTGCACTGAACGGAATTCTTTCAAGTCGTACTGTTTTCTCCAAGACATCTTAATGAATGGGCAAAAGAGTAGACGGAAAATCTGATGGAGAGAGTACCTAACCACTGCCTTAAGACAATACGGATGACGACAGGGTGAAGAAATCGAAATTCTAATTAGTCCGTCAGTCAGGTAATAAAAAAATATTAGACACGTATTTTTTGTTTTATCAAATTAACAAAGAATGACTAAGTTAAAACGCATTAAAGTTGGAGAGTGGGGGCTAACCACGTCACCGTTAGGTATAAATCGTACCTAACCGTAACGTCACGCGACATTTCAACTCAATATATCTCCGTATAAGTTTGATTACGTGACAAAAGCAAAAATACGTGTCCAATGCTTTTCAATAATCTTCCTGATAGACTAAGGAAATAAGTTTTCGTCATCCCTATAGCGTGGCGCCTAGGCGTGGCCGGACTTCGTGGCGGACTTGAAACGGCTGGCGGCCACGCAGGTGGTCACTAGATGCTTAGGTTCCTTTTTTTTGCAAAAAACATTATATTGACGTGGTTAACCTTATTCAGGATTTATATTATGAACAGGTGAATTGACACTGAAAAAAATGTATATATTATTAGAATGTAAGCTTACTAACGATAAAAGAAATGTCGTGATTCTATGAAAACAACACAAAAACATATAAATGGAAGTGCTGTACTTTGCATCAGTAATTGTTCCTATACGTATTCCTTTCATGTGAACATTATTTATTTGTTTGATACAATTTCAATGTGACGTCACGCACAAAGCCATGCCAGTGACAGGCGGGACGTACTTATTTTTGCCCCAGTCCGGTGTAAGGCTGGCGGGGAAGGTAACAGGGATGTTAGAAGGTAAAGTGGTGTTTGTATAGTACCTTTTTGAGAAGCCGTGGACTTCGTTCTGTGAACATGGCCGGTGTGTCCGCGCGTTCATCACTACATAGTATAAAACAAAGTCGCTTTCTCTGTCCCTATATCCCTATGTATGCTTAAATCTTTAAAACTACGCAACGGATTTTGATGCGGTTTTTTAATAGATAGAGTGTTTCAAGAGGAAGGTTTTCATATAGAATTTGTTATAGTTTAACGCTCAATTCCCGCGGGAACGCCATAACCGAATTCCACGCGGACGAAGTCGCGGGCAGAAGCTAGTTTCATTATATAAGTCCTAATTTTTCAACTGGTAACTTAGAGATTTCAAAGACTAGGATAAATATGGAACTACCTATCTAATATATAAAATTCTCCTGTCACAGTGTTTGTAACCAAACTCATCCGAAACGGGTCGACCGATTCTTATGAAATTTGGTGTGTATGTTCAGTAGGTCTGAGAATAGGACGTAAGCTATTTTTCATATCCACCCAAAAAACAAATCTAAGGCGGTACGAAGTCCGCTGGGTCAGCTAGTAATAATATAATATACCTACTTAATAGTTAACGTAGGTTTCACTTCACCTTGTAGTGCAAAGCCCGAGCAATTCAGGGGTATATATCTTATCATTAGTGTTAAGTTGGACATTCTGACAGAATTATGACATGGAAAAGTTTTAGAATCATCCATCCTCCATCTTTTTCAAACCTTCTATTAATTTTTAACCCGTTTCTAAAAGTTTGAAAGTAAGAACTGCTTTATAAAACTAAAACTTTTAACATTCGCCCTCTTCTTACTGTAAGTATATAAGCTTTGAGCTTTTTATAAGTTCATAGGACGACTTTCTCACGTTGATCTCTAATCTTTGACTCTGTCTTTTATATCACACAGCGTTTATTCGATTTGGAAACGGTTTATTCTTTCTGGAAAGAGATTAAAGAGCAAAGATCATTTCTTTGTTATTTATGTTTATCGTAGCACGTCTACGGCGTAGTGAACAACCGTAGCGATTCTGCAAAAGCGTCGAGAAAAATGAGTCCGATCTTGATTACGATAAAAGAAACTTACATTTCATTTCATATCACAATCTAAATATATAAAACTCAAAGGTGACTGACTGACTGACATAGTGATCTATCAACGCACAGACCAAACCACTGGACGGATCGGGCTGAAATTTGGCATGCAGGTAGATGTTATGACGTAGGCATCCGCTAAGAAAGGATTTTGCAAAATTCCTACGAGAACGGGTAAAATCGGGATTTTACTTTTTAATATTTCTGCGCATCCGAAGTTGCGGGGAAAAGCTAGTCAATCATAAACTATGTGTACCTTGGTTAATTGGTTAAATTCCACAGTGCCTTTGTGCAATCTATTATTATGAGTAAAAAATGTTCACGGCTGAAAATGATGACGATGATGAAAAAAAAATTCAGAGGCCACAGTGACCATTAAGGCGTTCACTGCCACCAACGCATATATGCGTTTTGCTGACTTTACCGCAGTGGCTCGAACGCACATGTGCGTTGTAATGTTCCCTTAATGACAGATGTGGCACCTGGCGAAAGTTCGTAAAAAGAAGTGGCAGTGAATGCGTTAACCTAACCAGGTGGTTTGTGTGCACACTTGTCAACTAATGCTATATACAACATCGTTGAAATGGATTAGCTTTATGAGTGTTATGTTATAACGATATAAATTAACTAAAAGGTCATGTTTGACAATTATCAATCGTTAACGAGTACAAATTAACGAAGCATTTAATTAGCAAGTATTCGAATCAATTATCCGGTCGGTTTTGTTTAGTAATCAATTTCCTCGAAATTGAATTCTGACAGTGAATGTTTTAGCTGGATGTATTGGGATTTTGATATAATAATATATTTATTTGTCGAGAATATGGTGAGTACAATAAGATGTTAATAGATGCGATTTCCATGCATATTCTGTTGTATTTACAACGTACACATATTGAATTAAACTTAGTCCTTATCCAATGTATTTTAAAATCAGTAAATTAAGCTAGTTACAAGAAGTTATTTACAATAAATATTTCATTTGCGAATAAAAATAGGTTTAACTTATACCTACGCAGTGATGATACTCCATATCTTTGATGTTTGTGTCCTGTTTTAGGAAAAGGCACCAGTTCTTAGGCCTCCCACTTTCAGGCGATGACAGACATAAAATTATTATATTCATTATAACCTCATATACTAAGCATATACTCCAATATAAAGAGAAGCGCGTTGAAGATCTTAAATATAAAAATTATTTCTTCTGTCCCTATCATTCATCACCGATTATATATTTTTTTGTATCTTCATTGCTCGTACATATATATATATATATATATATATTATTTATTTATTTGTATGTCTTATTTGTGTAAGTATATGTAGATGTATTTAGTTTAAGTATGTTTATTTTTATTAAGTTTATTGTTGTTTTATGTTTATTTTATGTAAGTAGGTATATTTGTACTTTGCTAGTGACTAAGTATATTTTTGGCACCGCCCCTAACCATTTTCTGCTTTGCCTAAAGGTTGGCTGGTAGAGAATGCCTCAAGGCATTAAGTCCGCCTTTTGTACACTAAGTTTTCTTTATGTGCAATAAAGTTTAAATAAATAAATAAAATGAATTAGGATATAACAAGGCATACGTACTAGTAATAACCCAAGATTTTTATGACTGACAGAACATTTTAACTGGTACGGTACCTAAAAACAAGCAGTTACTTTAACGTTGATTTATTGAATTGAAAATAAATAATAAAATCCGTCTGGCAAATAAAGCCCACGATCTGACAGGCAAACATCTAGCTTTCTTATTGGATTATTTTTTAAATAAATATTGATGATGAAGAAAAGGACGAGTCTTTATGATTCTGAAACCATTTGGGAATTGTGAGTTCAAAATGAAAACATTTCCTACCATAGGTATTTGTGAGAAACCGATCTTGATAAAATGATTTAAACAATTTCAAATGGCCCCAAGTCACAAAAAGCCTCATATTTTTTCATTTACTCATCAAATAGAATTTCCCCCCCGTAATTAAGTTCTTGCCACGATCGTCGGTTCATTGGACAATCAATTTCCCCATCACGTCCCGTTACATGGAAATCATCAATATTCGGAGAATTTATGCGGAATTTGATATTATTAAATGAGTGCCAATAAGAAATCATTTACGAAGCGGCAAAAAAATTTACCCAGTCTACCTTACAAATTGTTTATGGAGACTGGGACAATCTTTATGCTGCTCAGTATTTCTCATAAGTATAAAAAATTTACATATCACCAGTATGAGTACTATTATATATTTTGTGATATTAAAAACAAGTCAGTGATGAAAGTCAGTCGAATTTGAAATTGTGGGTATTCCTTCTATTTCTTCCTCTATTGTTTATTACGTTAGTATAAGTAGTTTTGTACCAGTAAAGGTACACGTTTAATTGGAATGACAACCTATGTTAGTTTTTTTTTGTGAATAGCATGTTCACTTACAATTACTGTAACACAGACAAACCTAATCTGAAAGAAAATATCAATAATAAACGTTCTACGGCAAAAAAGTCCAAAACCAATTCGACTGAAGCGGTTTAACTATTCAAAATTTTCTACTCACGGAATTAAAATGCAAATCTGGAAAAGATTGGACCAATATTTGATCTGGGATCGTTCGAGTGGCTGACTCCGCCGCGCCGCGCCGCGCTCGGGGGTACAATCTGGGGCCGATATCGGGGCCTATTATTATGATGGCAATCGCTTTTAGATATGTTTTTTCTAGTAAATGAAAGGCCAGTTCTAATGTGGGCCCAATGCGAATTTGGGACTTCACATACATGCTTGAATCACTTCGCAGATGCGTGCAGGTTCCCTCACTATGTTTTCCTTCACCGAAAAGCTCAGTTGTAAATTCAAATAGAATTTCGCACATAAATAATTTTAGAGGTGCGAGCTGGATTCGAATCCTCGACCCCCCAAAGCCACACATGAAGATAAAGTATTCAAGACTTTGCATCCCGAGTTCACATTACTTAAGAGGGTTTATCCTGAAAGTTGGCAACGTCGCATATAGCTGTCAAATGTTTCGCTATTTTCATTAATTTCTCAATATTACTGAAATAAAGAAGAAGTTATCATTCTATGGTTGAATGACGCGACTCGTTTTATATTGGTTGGTTAAGCATTCAAATGATAAGATTACATTAAAACGTATGGAAAATGCGATGGAAAGTTTTCAAAAGATAGTACTAACGTAATCTTAAACATTTCATGTTCCCAGGACAATTGTTGCAATCCATACTTAAGGTTTTATTCAACCATAGAGCGACAATTCATATTTTCATTCAGTAATATTCATAAATTAATGAAAACAATGAAATATTTGACAGCTATTTGCGACGTTGCCAGCTTTGGGAGTAAACCCTCTTAATTAGCTTTGCAGGACGCTATTAATTTGCGACGCCAACGTACAGGGGCCGCTGAATTAAAGATCAGTGAATGACATCCAAAGCTTGTCAACACAATGTGTTGACAAGCTTTTCCAAACTCCTAGAGATGGGGCGATGAAGGGAAAATAAACAAAAATTGGATTCGGAAGAATATTTCTATTGAATTGATTGAAGCTTATGACTAAGTAGGTACCTTTTCCTATCAAGCCTCAACGCTGTTTTTCAGAGGTTTTCTCTGCAGCTTAGAATAAAAATAAAATGAAATGAGACAACTGACAAAGACATTAAGTAGAAGTGACGAAAATATTTTGAGACATTTTCAATACCTACAAATGTCTCAAAATATTCGTACAAATGAGAAGAAAAAATATTACTCCGAGACAAAAGTGTTTGTATCGTGAAATTCGACAGCTTTTGATATCGACATCAATAAGGTAATCTATATTTTAAAGGGGCGTTTATCACTCCCACCTGTCGAAGCCGAACACTCCGACATTCCTCAATATTTTCCATTTCCTTTGATGTGACATCGGAAGTTTGACAAAAATCTTATCACAAAAGAAAGGTAATTTCTGAAGATCTAAGGAGTAATGCTAAAAGCCTTTTGTGGACGAAAACTGGCTCTCGGGGTTCCACGCGCGGAGACGGCGGGCGAGGGTTGATGACGAAATTCGACGCGGAGCAACTTTCAAGTAGATTATAACTATTATAAGTACAAGTTTCAACACACGTGCTACAAATATGACTAACGTTTTCTGCCATATCTACGAGTACTACTACTACTACTACTACAGCCTACTTGCGTCCCACTGCTGGGCACAGGCATCCCCTCATCATGAGAGGGTTTGGGCTATAGTCCCCACGCAGGCGCAGTGCGGATTGGGGAAAATCATATCTAAATAACAACTACTAATTAGCTACTACTAGCTAGCTAGCTCAGGGTGTATAACTATAAAATTTTAATAACTAACGTCAATGATATCAGTTATGACCGGCAAATCGTCATATTGTACATATTACCCTCTTTATGCTTAAACCGCTGGACTGATTTAGATGAGATTTGGTATAGATGCATGTTTCGAGTCTTGGGGAAGGCTGCTTTTATTTTTTACAGAATTCCCGCGGGAACGCTATTTCTTTCGTACGCTTTCTGTTCCATAACATTTACCATCGTCTGTGCCATTGCAGCATATCCCTCCTTCTCATACTCTAAAACCTCATTACATTATCAACCTCCCATTTCCTAAACCCGCTTTTATTGGGTCGGACCCGAGCGACCGATAAAATCCAGATCGCACTTGTAATTTTTTCCAAACTGGCTGTATCGAGCCGGTTCTGATAGAAGCCGTGGTAAGCCTAATAGCTTGACCTATTGCTTCTCTTGTAGATCTTTGCGGTTGGAGTCCACCCCTGAAAATACATAATTCCTCAATTTAACCACTGAGTTTAGAGCGCTGAAATAAAATGCGTACACATTATTGTAGATTACATTTTTTGTCCACAAATGTAACTAGTAATCTAACTTCATAGAAATATATACAATCAGCACTTTCCATGCACGAGCTGATAAAAACAAAAGTAAAAGGATATACCTATTTATAGAAAAAGTTGACCTAATGGACAAGGGACAAAGCGGTTACGCTTTGCCATTTCCTTTTGGATATAATGACTTTCCTCTTTTGCCGTTACTATCCTTTTACAGTAATTGAATATCTCCACAAAAAGACAAGTTGCAATATTACTACCAACCTAATACTGAGTCCCTATATTTAAAAGAGGGAAATATCGAAAGTCCTTTTCAAATCATTTCCTTTTATCCTTTCTATTCATTGTTGTAAATTTATGGGTGCACGCACTAATTTTTAGTAGATGTTTATTTTTTAAGTAGAATCTAAGATAATACTCGAACAGTCAGCAGCAGACGCAGCTATTTTTCTAGACATTACCTGATTTTAATTCTCTAGACACTATGTAGGGTCAAGCAAAACGTTGTGACGATATGTTAACCACAGTATCAGCTATCGATACTAAGCCAGTTTTATGGGATTTGTAATTTTTTCATGTTGGTGAATGAAAAATGTTTGTATAGGAAGCAGGTAGCGCTCACACCATCAATCCTTTAGTGGCCCATACAATTTTTTTCATCTACTCGAAAAAAATTCAAAGCCATAAAATCATACTGAGAATCGATAGCTGATAATGTGGATAAAATATCGTCACAACGTTTTGCTTGACCTATAAGAAGAATAATAGGTCCCTACGCATGTAAATTCCAGTATTATGTATTGAACTGCTGAACACCGCCACGGAATTGCTAGTTGCGACGTCACTTTCGTGTGAGACGCTCAAAAGGCTCGACGCACACCGCTGGCCCTCTTCTGAGACAAATGAACAACACCTCGGAAATGCTGCGTACGGTGCGATCCCTAATGACTGCAGGCTTTGTGCGAAGACGTGCGTGCTTTGTGCAAACCTCTCGTTAGAGAATAGTATATTCTTTGGTGCAAACCCTCTCGCAGAATACACAGTTCTATAGCACAAATAGTGTACTTTGACGACAATGCTGCAATGAGGTTGTGCACAAGAAGAAAATTTGATTTTTAAAAGTGATGTTTTAGTTTGGTGTGATATTTATACAGGTCCCCCGCGAAAAAATTGGAATTAAAAGATCGATTACTACTACTACAGCCTATTTGCGTCCCACTGCTGGGCACAGGACTCCTCTCATCACGAGAGGGTTTGGGCTATAGTCCCTACGCGAGCCCAGTGCGGATTGGGGACTTCACACACGTCTTTGAATTTTTGCAGATACGTGCAGGTTTCCTCACGATGTTTTCCTGCACCGAAAAGCTCATGGTAAATTCAAATTTTATAAAGCCGTGGTGGCCTAGTGGTTCGACCTACCGCCTCTCATGCCGAGGGTCGGGGGGTTCGATTCCGGCTCGCACCTCTAATTAAAATATCGCTTATACTAATATTACCTAAATATATTCAGTATTTAATGAGTCAGAAACATCAAGCCTCTTTACGCTTTGTAATATAGTTACATACCTATTGTCTTGTATGGGTTTAAAAAAAAACGCGTATGTTTCAAAATAATTACAATTTCCTGTGACGCCGGATTGGTCGACGCGGGTGCTTCTCAAGTGTAAATGTACATTTCTCGTCGCCTTCGAGACAAAACAGGAAACCTTTTCCACTGATTCAGATTACAATTGTGACATAGTCGTTACTCTTAATCCTAAACACTCCGCCTGGATATTACCGCCCTCTCGAGCCACAGACATAAAATACAAAACAAAAACACCAAGGCCCTTACCATGAATGAGTCGAATGTTCTCATCAGTTCTTAAATTACCAGTAAACTTGGAAACTCATTTTTTAGCAAACTTTAGGAAACGATTGATGTCAATTCATAAGATTGAACGTCTCTTATGCTAGTAATTTCAGGACCGGGTCTTTTACCCCTTGCCGGAGCAAACTTATACTGTCCAGTCAATCTCTTACTTAAAGTTACTTAGGTATAACATGAAAAAATAGTATTAAATTACTACATACCGCTATTGACGGATACGTTCTTCAAAAATGATCGTCCCGTCGACAACCTCAGGTGATTTGACACATCTGCTCCTCAAACTGCGTTCACATTCGTTTCGCGTCGAGAACTTTTACGAGTCAGCGATTCCGCTGACGAGCCTCCAATATTGGAGGCTCGTCCCCCCTTTCACCCCCCTCCTATTACAGAATCATCGCCCTAAACATCAACCGGCTTATTTCTTTTATTTCCATATCTTAGAAATGAAAAGATGTCGCAAGTTTGGAACTCCTTCAAAAAAGGCGCGACAGCACTCAGCTTTTGAATTCTGTTCGTTTGGCTTTTTGTACTACACAATTATGTTTTAAGTTCTTTTGAAACGTGAAAGGTCTCTTGAAGATGAAAATATTTTCTAAGGACCTTTTATACTTTATGATTTTTTAATAATTTTCAAGACATTTGAAGATGAGACCAGACAAAAACATATTGATTTCATAAAGACACAGCTGTGATCTTACTAAACAGATAACCAGAAGCGTAAGACTTTGAAAAGTGTTTTTCTTGTTTACATCGATTGTTTTTTTTCTTAAAATTAGGTCGTTACTTGGTAATTTAAAAAAAAGATCAAAACTTTTAGAATACCTGAAAATTGAATAGACACCTTTTTTTTTAACACATCAGTTTCAAAAAGTTACCTAATGACCACGTTGCAGTCGAAGTAAATAATAGTAAATAACCAAACGCCGTATTGATGTTCGCGTCCATTAGAGCGAGTCGGAAAATAAATTAGCCAGCGGTTATCCGGCGGCGGATGATGGATGCCGCGGCGTCCAGTTGATTCCCGCTCTAACCGGAACTAAGCGGTTTTTTACGGTTTTGCGGAATAAGGGGTGCTATTTTCATTGTAATTGTGTGCTTATAATATGTGGCACATATCCATATCAGACAATGGTAGTTCTTACGGTTCGTACGCAAATCTGTAATGTTGTTTGTTTTTGTTGGGCACTTTGTCATTTACTATGCCGTTCACTATCATAGAACTCGTACTTAAATAAAAAACATGATCACTGCCCACTTATTTTGACGACGGATTGGTCCAGTTGGTAGTGACCCTGCCGTCTGTTCCGACTGTCGCGGGTTCGAGTCCCGCTCGGGGCCAACTTCGTGTGATGAGAACAAATGTTTGTACTCGAGTTATGGATGTTTAATATTTATATACGTATGTATTTCTATATACAAGTGTTTTATACCGTTCGCTTAGTTTGGTGTTGGGTCAATTGTGTGAAATGTCCCAAGATATTTATTTATTTATTTACTTATTGAAATTTGTTTTAACCAATTAGTCTTTAACATTTATCAAACAAGGTATTACCACTTTTTAACGTTCAGACTCTTCTGTATACGAGTACCTTTCCTTAAAGCGATATCTTATGTTCTGACTTAGATTGCTTTTGCTAGGACAAATAAATCGTGTAAAATATAAAATTTCTGTAGACATAGACAATAAGTAAATACATACAACTATGTACATTCCTCTATGTAAGTAGTGAAAGTATGTGTGTGGTATACCTACGTAGTGTATAGGTACTGTTGTGAGTGGTGTCGTGTTCCCATAGACGGCGGTGACCCTTCCCGCGTGTCACAGTAACGATAACGGCCCTCCCGAGGACAGTTCCGTGAATAAGTGACTTTGATGGTGATTGGTAAGCGAGGCCGCGCGAAAGGGATGCAAAAAACTGAAGATGTGGGTAAGAACCATTGTCTCTGTGATGTGATCTTTTTGAACTGTAAGCTGCTACTTAATAAACTAACAATGCAGTTGTTATATGTATGAACATGGTACATGTTTTTTTTTTTTTGGTACGGTAGGGGATGCGATGGATACGAGTGTCACAGGACAGGTCTGAGCGGAGCGCCTTCGGGATGCCTTCGGGGAGGTCTTTGTCCAGAAGTGGACCTCCTTAAGCTCACATGTTGATGATGATAGATTGAGGTGAAAGTGTCTCAAGCATCCACCATCTTCACCAGTCCGGTCTTTACTCTTGTGTTAGCATCATCATGGTTCGTCAAATGCCAACCACTGGTGTGACGTCACAGCGGCCGTGGAAGGGCGCGAAACGGTGCCTTAAAGTGGGCAGCACGAGGAGAGGAGACATTCTTCGAGTCGATTCGGTGGAGTGAACTCCTAAATAAGTCTAGAGCGAACGTATCTAATTTATATTTGTATTTTTCCAAAACGTTGATTCAAGTTTAAAAATTAAAGTCAGTGCCACAGTCTATTTCAGGGTTTTATTTTAGATACCTATATTCTAACACTTGCAAGGTTACCAACAATTTATCTTCATTCGAGAACTTTCTGGAGACTTCATAATACCCAATGTTTTACTTGTACTTTTGCAGGAAAATTTGTACAAACTCATTCCTCACGCCGCCCGCGGCCATTGTCCCTCAGACAGCTGCAACAACAGGCGCCGCGAGCTCGGGACGGATATTTCGTTTTATTCCCATTGAATGGAAAGAAATAATACAACGGAATGAACACCGTCCGATGAAAGCTTGATGAGGATTTAAATGGGTTATTGTTTTCAGATTTTCATTATTTATGCGGTTCTTTTATTTTAGAAGGCCGGACAAACTAGTAGAAGGCGGCTCGATGGAAAGTGGTAGACGGCGATTAAATTAGACATTTGCAACAACAGAAGCATCATCAATGCGTCGCCGGCCTTGATTGGAGGGACTGGTCCCTAGTCTCTAATAGCGAGGTTGCTTAGTGATAGCAGGTTATAGGTAAGTATGTCTCAGACCCGAGTTGGTTGGTATCGAACATATCCATGGAGGCTTACGCGTAGTTGTCTTTAGTGATAATTTGACGTCTGATGTAGTATAAGGACATATTTAGCAATCCCTTTACGGCAGTGCCTTACAGTCAGGCCATGGAGCGTGTGAATAAGTTTACTTTTGCGCATTTCATAGATGTGCGGTACCTTGAGATCTGGAATCCTAAAACTTAAGGTATTCTACGTCACTGTAATGAAGCTGCGAGTACATACGGTTCTGTTAGGTAAGTCAGAAGTCTAGTCATACAGGAGATTCATAAGGTAGTGAGACTCAAAGTCCCTATATTTCTATTTTATCAATATCAAGCAAGAAAAGCTCCTTGACACCTCATTCACCTGTTCCAATTTAGTGAGCGATCAAATTCTCCGAAGACCTAATAAGTCTGTGAACGACGCTCTCATTTCACCGCATTTTGTCGCACAAATTGAATGATCCAATTTCCAAACGTCAAAAGCAAGGTTCGAATTTCGGTAATGACAACCATTTGAAATTGGTCTTAGATTCAAAGTTGAATAACTAGAATCGAGCCTTATTTCCTTTTGGAATGAGTAGGTTACCGAGAATTTTTCTTTGTAAAAATACGAGGTTATGTAATAAATGTGTCACACGCAAGGTACAAGAAAGGGAGCCAATAACTACTTATACGTTTTTTTGCTAATATACTTCCTGATTTCGTAAACCTTTAAAGGCCCTGGTTGTACATGTCCATAGCACGACGTCATTATTTAATAAGGGTTCCTTGTGGACTTCGGAACCCTAAAAAGCCGACGCCGCAGCGCCGAAGAAAGGCTCGTATCCTTTCGGGCTAATCTGTCATTACGAGTATTTAGCATCATACGCAATGTATTAGCATATCGCGATATATACTTCTGAGACTTCAAATTTTGTAACTATGTGGAAATTTTTAAAAAAGGCCTTCTGTTTGAGTTTGTTGCGGCGCTTCTTCTCAAGCAATGGGTCTAGGAAGCGCTGGTAAATTCTTTTCCTGACGTGTAAAAGTGCCCCCATGTGGCCAATTTGCTGAATAAATGATTGAATTTGAATTTGTCTCACTGCTGTGACTGGTCATTGACATCGCCGCTGTCGTGCATCTAGGGCCTCATTCAGAAAATCAAGGATATCATAGGGAACATCAAAAGTCACAGCGTTGAAACTGAAGTTTAAGATGCTAGGAGATTTAATATTCAATTTGAGCGCGGTGACGTTTTGACGTTCCCTAAAGAATTCCTATGAAATCCCTTTGCTTCTCAAATGAAGCGTCTGCACAGAACGGTGCCATGCATATCCAGCATAGGTATGTAGCATGGCGTGGCAACGTGTTATTTAACCTGAACACTTAACAACGCCGCGTCGTGACGGTCGCGACGTCGTGTGGTGGAAACGCGGCCAAGTCCTAAGGCTTTATCACCAAGTTTATAAAGGCTAACGGTTTCAATCGTTAAAAGAGCTTGTCGTTTCACTTGAAGATCTGAACAACCGTTTCATTATGACATTCTATCTAAAAAATCTAGTATTCATTTATACTGGGTAGGATTTCATTTTAGTTAGATTACGTAATATTAAATTATGTTAGGTTCTAAATATTTGCTTTATTTATAATTAATGATGACATTTAACGAATAAAAGTGTTTATCATAAAGTTCTTTTTTATCTCCAAAATATAATCCACCAAAAAATACTCGCCGAATTGAAATGACACGACATTCGACAGTCGTCTTAAACCGTCGGGGATTATGCAATATCCAAGTGTCCGCGTGTCCATCCATCACGCGAGCCTCGTCGTTAGCCTCCGTTTTAATCGCACTCCGTTTTTTCTGCCCGGACAATCGGGATGATAAATGAAATGATTTATTGGCAGCACGCGGGCCGTTTACACGAACCTTGTAAAGTTCGAGAGCCACTGGATTTGAACAAACCCATGTATAAGAAATCAGGTGGGCGAAGTGAATACTCAAACAGTTTACGGTTAAATATATTGATTGAACTTCACAACGAAACTGTTCACTATCACTTTTCTTAGATTAAACCTAGAACTTTATCAGTTTACACAAGTTTTCATAATAAACTTTTTAAGAGCCGTTGACAATAATGACAATCCTTCCGTCAATTTGCATAGACTCAAAACTGACGTCAGAGACAAAACCCGCGCGAACCCTCCACACCTACCAGATGTTTGTCTATTGGCTTTTAGCCGGAAACAGGGGTGTTACAAATGGAATTCAGTAATATATATGTATTAAAAATTCACAGGTGTCTTTAATCTTTGTACCAATGTTATTTCTTTATAAAATAATTATCTAACCCATGTGGAGTTAATACCTAACTAAGGCCGGAGGTTCAAATCGGCGAAGTGTGCCATGTATTTCAAACATGTTTGTGAAGTCGATAGCAAAGACATTCCCATACTGAGAAGGAGCTTCTAATCTCAAACATATTTAAAACCAAGGTAAATTTAGGTGGTAGGGTAGTCATTTAGACAGACACCAGGCCCACCAATCCCTAAGGGGTTATTTAAAAAAAATACTAGGTATAGGTACCTAGTATTTTTTTAAATAAATATGTCATATATTCAAACGAATCAGACGCGTGAATGTTTTCTAAACCAAAGTTATTTTTTTATGAGAAACAGAATAATAAGAAATCTGAGTACCTATCTACTGTGATTATTAATACTGTATTTCGTTCATTACCTAATTGTGTCGTTACTCGGCAAAGGGTCTTTGATGTCGGCGCCTCGGGGCCAGTCGGGGCTTCAAGGCTGACCAGCGCAGAATCCATTGTAGCGACATTATGAGATACCTACCTACTACGGACAGTTTCTATTCGCGAGACCAATGCATTGAACCATTTCCTTGATTAGAAACTATTGAAAATCGAACTCTTATTTAACTTTTAAAAGTTTTTTTTTAGATTCATTACTTACTTTGTGATTCAGGAATCCTACAGAGGATGAATGAGTGTATGCGTGGGTAAAATAAAAGGGAAGTATGAAGGCGGTCGGGGTCGCCCTGAAAAGTACGATGAGCTTGCATGAAAAGTGGGATGAATATCATATGGAGGAAGTGAGGGAGAAATGCTTGGATAGAAAGAAAAAGGCTTGAGTTTATGTTTGGAAGCCGCGTGGTGGCCTAGTGGTTTGACCTACCGCCTCTCATGCAGAGGGTCGGGGGTTCGATTCCGGCTCGCACCCCTAAATTTACTTATGTGCGAAATTCATTTTGAATTTACCACTGAGCTTTTCGGTGAAGGAAACATCGTGAGGAAACCTTGTGAAGTGCCCAATCCGCACTGGGCCCGCGTGGGGACCATAGCCCAAACCCTCTCGTGATGAGAGGAGGCCTGTACCCAGCAGTGGGACGAAAATAGGCTGTAATAGTAGTAGGAGTAGTAGTAGTTATTGTATGTTTGTTTCTTTGTGTTCTATACTTTCCAAATTTTAAGTACAGTTTTTATATTGTGCATGTCCCTCTACTCTTAAAGAAAATGGAAAATATAGGCATACGAGGCTTACCGTTGCTACTATTTCAGGATTACCTAAGAAATCGAAAGCAGTCAATTAAAGTTGGAGATTATTTCAGCTCTGAAGAAAACATATATTATGGCGTTCCTCAAGGTAGTGTCCTCGGGCCTACCCTGTTTCTCATTTATATCGATAATCTATGTCGCTTATCCCTCGCCGGTGCACAAATAATAACATTCGCTGATGACACTGTGATATTAGTAAAATCTAAAACCTGGACTGAAGTTAATGATATTGCTCAAAAACATTTCAACTCAGTGAATAAATGGCTAGGTGACGATTTACTGACACTTAATATAGGCAAAACGAAATTTATAACCTTTAGTATGAGAAACTCAACCCAACCAGCACCCAATACAATTACAATCAAGGCACATACGAATAACTGTCAAGAACTTTAGGAATGCCACTGCCAGATGATTGAAAACACTTCGTCAATTAGGTATTTGGGAGTCCAAGTCGACAAAAACCTAAATTGGCATGAACAAATCGGTATCTTGACTAGTAGAGTAAGAAAAATGATCTACATTTTCAAACACCTGAGACATGTCTGTGACAAAAAACTAGTTATTTCTATTTACTACGCTTTATGTCAATCAGTTATCAGTTACTGTATCACTGCTTGGGGTGGCGCATCAAAAACAGCAATGCTAAAACTTGAACGATCCCAGCGGGCTGTACTGAAAGTCATGACCTTCAAAAAATTCAGGTATGCTACTCAAACTCTTTATAGTGACACGTCAGTACTTACAGTCAGACAATTGTTCATTAAAAACCTATTGATGACGCAACACAAAAAACTGCCTGACTTCCCCGCTTCCAAACGGCGAAATGATATTGTATATTCTGTTCCACCTCGTAGGACCAAATACTCTGATAAATTTCTGAAAATACTGGGACCCTCTTTATACAATAGATTAAATAAAAACTTAAACCTCCGAGACAGTAACGCGTATTCCTGCAAGAAAAAAATTGAAGACCATCTAAAAACACTAAATTATGAAAGTACTGAAAAATTTATGAAATAAAAATGGCATATAAATACACTACATATTATTTGTATATACACGAATAAATATGATACAATACATACTTCAAAACGTATGTGTGTTTTGAAGTATGTATTGTATCATATTTATTCGTGTATAAATACATAATAATGATACTTTCTAAATAAACGATTTTTATTATTATTATTTATTATTATTGAACACTGATTCTTTTTGATTACATCTTAGGTTTTTGATTCGCACTTTAAACTTTCAAAGAGTACAACCTACACTATCTCATGAAAAGCTGACTGTATAACTTCATACATACAGCGGCTTATGTTTCGCTTCATTTTCAATGAAAACAGTTCCCAACGAAGCATATTGTTTGAGCCTGTTAATACCTCTAACGTATTAATTATCACATTGTAGTTCCAGAGCACACGTCCCTACTCTAACCAGTTTAATTTTGTATCAGTAACACATTAATTAATTCTTGACTCAGCAAACAATAGATCTGCCAGGCCAATTTCGCCTTCATTCCGTGTAATATTCAGTAGAGCTGAATTAAAATGACGGAAATCCACAATTGACCTTGTTTTAAAATGACGACCCTTTCTACCGTCATTTTACTTGGTACTTTGAAAATTGTGAATATTTTTCAAGTGGGGATTGGAATATCCTGGTCTGACATAAATATAAAGTGTTTATGTTACCTAATGATTTTCACAGATCTTTTGTAAATGTAAATTGGCTTTAGGATTTTCAAGAATCTTCAAATAAATACCACTAAATATATTATGGATTACTGCTAGCCGTTTGAACGCGATTTTGTCCCGCATCGACTTAGAATTTGCGTACCCGATGATACCATTCATAATATTAGGTAGTTATATAGTTATAGGAGTATTTATAATACTGGTTTGACCCGTTAAAAATCCATTCCCGTTGAAAGATCGGGATAAAAAGTATCTTATGTTATTCCCAGGGTCTCAAACTATCTCTATCATCATCATTTCAGCCGATAGACGTCCACTGCAGGACATAGGCCTCCTCCAAGGCGCGCCACTCAGACCGGTCCTGTGCCACTCGCATATAATGGGGACTATCGTTTCTTTGCTCACCAGTTGGCGCCACTGTTGACTAAGGTCCAGAGGTATAGCTGTCAAAGGCGACTCTATAAGATCGGCGCCGAAACAAAGTTTTAAATCTTGAATCTCATAAATTTTAATCATTATGAATAACTATCATCATATCGAGTAGCTATGTCGCATTGTTGTGCAGTTCCATTTTGTTCGGAAATTTTATTTTTGTTTCAAAGCGTTCACATTCATCGCCAAATAATCCATATTTGCGATAATTTCACGAAGGAGATCACTTTTCAACAGGTAATTTAAAGAAATTAGTAATTTATATCACGAAGCCCGCCAAAACCAGAAAACTGAATGTTATTGGACCTCACGCGACACTAGCGCCTCTAGTGGCAAATTCACACGCGATAGCCCCCATTCAAATAAATACAGCATAATATTACCCAGCATTGTGAATTCATATTGCAATAAATCAGGCTTTATCTACGTCTATCCCAACATTTCTTCTGATCATTATCTCGGATTAGATTGGCTTTTATATTCTTCTTTCTTTTTTAAATTGATGGCACTTTGCTTGGACCGAAGCTAAATTGTAAATTGTAGGTAAGTTTGAAAATTTCTTAACCAACTGTTTTTTCAATACATGGTTGAGGAGCGTCTATTTGAAAAAAAAAAGTTCCACCAACTTATCCCGTAGAATTCAAAGGAGACAGCGCCACTAACTAAGGGCCGATTTTTCAATCGTCAGAGCGCATAGCATTTATTCGGCGAATAGTCCATATAAAATTTAAATTTCTTCCGGAATTAATTTGAATTTTGTATGGAAGAATAACTTTTAAATGACGATTGAAAAACCTTTAATACCTATTGATAATTCATAGATGTGTGTTTATTCAGAATGAGTATTTTGTGTAGTTGTACAGCTCACCGCCTTGCCGCGAGAAGTCGCGACCAAATTTCGCAGAACAAACAACAAACAAGACTTCATTTTGTGGACTTTATCAGGCTTTTTGTGGGCGTGATCGATTCCTGGCGTTTCCAGGTCACAATTTTACGTAAAACGGTAAACACCAGGCAAGGCCATGATGTTGTTCAGCTTCATATATCTAATATAGTTTTGTTTAAGGTTCCATGATAGGTACTTATTGTTTATGTTCAATATTACACTTTAAACGAGCCTTTTGCCTATATTTATTTACCAGCTTCTGTCCGCAACTTCGTCCGCGTGGAATTTGGTTATAGCGTTACCGCGGGAATTGAGCGTTACACTACAAATTTGATACTTAAACGATCCTCAAGAACCACACTATCTATATAAAAAAAATCATAAAAATTTGTTGCGTCGTTTTAAAGATCTAACCATACATAGGGACAGACAGACAGCGAAGCGACTTTGTTTTATACTATGTAGTGATAGTGATTAGTAATGAATATTAGAATAAAAATTAAAGCTGACGTTCTTCTTGAGCTAATCTTACATAGCTAAGGACGTGTGGGATATCCACGTATTATAATTATCCAACGACCCATATTACTCGTGTATGATAAATGAATATCTCATTGTTGGAAATCATGCACCTTGGCAGCACGATAAGGAACATCAATGTCTGTGCCCCAATAGTAGAAGGTACGCATCATACAGTACACACTACCTATTAATAACGTCGAAGCCAAAACGTTCCTAAACAAATTCCTCCGGCCATATTTCAAACTAGCCAAAACGCCCGGGCAAGACGAGCAAATGTAAACAGCCCGTTATCCGTCCCTCCACTCTATTACCACCCGGGAGCGCTACCTCACTTCCCCGAAAGAATATTGCCCCTACATCAGTTTGATCAAGCCTTGCATATGGGCAAATTCAACTGGATAAATGAATTTTGCCGATTTTCGCCGAAAAGTGTTCAAGTGAACAAAACCACACTTTTTGTAATTCCATTTAATTAGGAAAATACTAATAGCGAGCATTTATTTCGGAAAATGCTGTTTTGATTTATCGCGTTTTTTATAACACGTAATGTCGATATACCTACCGTTTTATTTGAGCCCAATTTCAGCTTTCTACGACCAGTAGTTTCGGCTGTGTGCCAGTAACGGAAGACTCAGTCAGTATATTTTGGAATATCAAACGCATTTTTTTCTTGTTACTAAGTAATTGATTTACTAGTAACAGAGTAATTGATTTACTAGTAACTGAGTAATTGATTTTACTAGTAACTAAGTAATTGCTTTACTAGTTACTGAGTAATTGATTTACTAGTTACTGAGTAATTGATTTACTAGTAACTGAGTAATTGATTTACTAGTAACTGAGTAATTGATTTACTATTAGTTACTGGGTTATTAATTTGCTAGTTACTGAGTTATTGATTAACTAGTACATAACTGGAATACAGCGTGTTCTACTTTTTACCGAGCCGCGCCACATGGTGGGCTCCAAAAACAAATCGGAACAAACGAACGCAACAGCACCAGAAAACATATACAAAGGCTGCATTCGAATTCGCGATGTATTTAAATGTAACCGGGAACATGCATTGATAAAATTACTTTAATAATATTTCTAGTGAATTAAATACAATATATAACTACCTGTTTGTGCGTAACGTTTTTTGAGCCCTGGTGCTTTTAACTTCTTGAAGTTCACCTGTTCTTGTTTATTTGAGCAAAAAGGTATATTCTAAAACTAGCTTCTGCCCGCGATTTCGTCCCCCCCCCATATCAAATTTTGAAGAAATCCGACCAGTACAAGTTACAGACAATTTTTCAAGTCGTTCGTCGAAAATCGTTTTCTTTTTGAGTTCAGTATCGTTTATAAAGTCCCCTTCAACTTGTTTTTTTTTTCAAGTTACCTACCCGACTTATCTACACAGAATTATTATTATTATAATGAGACGTCGTTTGCTAAACTTGCAAAATCGTCACTTACACTCGTCCCTAATGTTGACTCGTGGTAAAATGACTAACTTTTCATACTTCCATCAAATGTAAGATTCCCTGCATGTTCTCAACCGTATGGGCGTAAACAGAGCGTTTGGTCCCTTCCACTCAATTACTTGTTGCCGCGGGCACGCAGTGGACACAATACGTCCGGACCGGACAATCAGAATACATGCGTCGCTTTGTTCGCTCAATGGCCAAGACGACGTGTGATTAATTGTTTAAAACTGCTTGTAAACCTCAGGTTGACTCGCAACAATCCGGCTTAGCGCTGGAAAACTGAGTCAGTCTAGGGGTCTACGGGAAACAGGCTTGAGTGTCTGTATGTATGTATTTTGAGTCAGTCTGCAACTTTTAACATGTTTGTTCTGTATCGGATCTTATGGATAGAATTTTAATCCTGATTAAGGCAAGTGAGTACCTATTCAATACTGGTCTCAGTTCTGAAGTTTGTTAATATGCCTAACAGGATTCTAAGTAATGAGCTGATTTAGGATAATTATAACTATCGCAAAGCGTCGTCCTTAATGCGGAATGATAGTTAAAATCCATATAAAACTTTTTATTATAAACGCAGCGACTTCTCACATTTTCTTCTTACATTTCATCTTAATTTGCATTGAAACGATAAAAACCCCAATTCTTACTCCAAGTAGGTAAATTAACTCCGAAGAAAATCGTTGAAAATTACTTAAAAGGACAGTTGGAATCACTTAAAGAAATTCCAGCTAAGCGCATCGCCTCATTAAGGTCATTTATTAGCAATAGAATTAATTAACTGATTAATTAAGAAAAGCCTCCGTCGAGTTTGAACCCGCGACCCGCCTGCATATTAATTCTTTAATGGCTCAAACTTCGCAACTTTCAGATTGAAAGTGATAATCCGAATCGGGCCCTTTCTTCTTCAGTCGCTGGAGAGAGATGGCCGCTGTAATTCAACGATAGTTCAACAAGTTCCTGTTTATGTGGCATAATCCGAAACTAGGTGAAGGTTTCTCAACAGGTGTTGATTTGTATTAAAACCTTACATATGTACCTACTTATTGTAGACTACCTTCTGCCAACCGCGGCTTCGTCCGCATGGAATTCGGAATTAGCGTTCCCGCCGGAACTATGCGAGTTTCCGGGATAAAAGGTGGCCTATAATTATGTTGATCAGTGTTACAAACTACCCCCACCATACCAAATTTTCTTGCAATCCGTTCAGTACTTTTCGAGTTAAATCCGGACAAACATACATGCATACATACATACATACATACATACAGAATCGTTATTTTCTGTTCAGTATCGTTTATATAGTCCCCTCGACTTGATAAATTATTTTAATTTTTAAGTTACAGACGCGACTTCTTATACAGACTTATTATTAGTAGTAAACACACTATTATCGGGACTTAACCGCGTAAAAACCATTTGTATTTGTATTTTATTTGTGTTTTTGAAGAGGCGATTATTCGTAACAAGATGCCTGCTGGTGATGCAGAGGTACTGAGGCAGGATGTCTCGGTCATTCTGAGAAAGGCCAGATTACCGAAGGATAACATTTCTGCAGAGGAACGACTGGCCCTAAGCGATTTAAAGAAAAATGAGAACGTCCTAGTGCTTAAGGCTGATAAGGGGAATGCCACTGTGGTGATGGATTCTTCGGATTATGACGGAAAAGTGAGGGGTTTGCTGGCTGACACACGAGTATACAAACCTGTGTCCTATAACCCGACGGCCAGAGTAACTCGGCGCATACGAGCCATTATAAGGGACTATGAGGACCTATTCAAGGATGACGAGTTTGAACGGTTGTACAGGCCAAAAATAGTGCAGCCTCCGAAATTCTATGGTTTGCCAAAGGTTCATAAGGCCAACGTACCTTTACGTCCAATTGTGAGTCAAATCGATTCGCCTACATATGATCTTGCGAAGTATGTTGCTGCGACTCTTCAACCGATGGTGGGAAAAACGTCATCTTTTGTAAAGGACTCTCGTCATTTTGTCGGGATTGTTAAAGGCATGGAGTTGGGACCGGATGAGATCATGGTGAGTTTTGATGTAGAATCGCTTTTCACCAATGTCCCTCTTAAGGATTGCCTGGAAGTGGTGAGAAATAAACTGGCTGACGCTAGGAAGTCAGAGTCATATATGGTTCTGCTGAGACACTGTTTGGAAGGAAGCTATTTCTTATACCGCGGACAACATTACCTCCAGATCGATGGTGTGGCGATGGGCAGCCCTGTGGCGCCGGTTTTGGCCAATATCTGGATGGAACACTTTGAATCCATGGTCGATCTGGCAGCGTGGTCGGTGACGTTGTGGAAAAGATATGTGGATGACGTTTTCTGTGTTATGAGGGGTGGTAAACAGGAGGTGGAACAGTTGCTACAACATCTCAATTCTATCCACGACAAAATTAAGTTCACTTATGAAATGGAATCGGATCGTACCTTGGCGTTTCTTGATTTGAAAGTCATCGTGAAACCTGATGGCTCGCTCACTCACACCGTGTACAGAAAACCGACGCACACGGATAGGTATTTGAACGCGATGTCTCATCACCATCCACGCCAGCTGCAGTCTGTTAAGGATTCACTTCTTAACAGAGCGCATAATTTGTGTGACCCTGAGTTTGTGGAAGGAGAACTGAAGCATATTCAGGGGGTACTGAGGTTGAATGGGTATGTGGTGAGGGCACGGCAGTCCAGAAGGAAAAGGAGGGGAAAGTGTCCTGATGTGCCTAGGCAATGTGCGTACTTACCGTATGTGAAAGGGGTGACGGACAAAGTTGGAACAGTATTGAACAAATTCTCCATAAAGACTGTATATATGCCGTTATCTAGAGTAGCAGAACGGGTGAGAACGCCAAAGGATGTCATTCCCTATCAGGCGCCAGGCGTGTATAAGATAGACTGCAGTTGCGGTAGTTCCTACATAGGTCAGACGAAGCGGACCATCGCGGAAAGGGTCAAAGAACATATCGCAGCTGTTAAGAATCGCCAGGTGAGTAAATCTGCCGTTGCTGAGCATTTGCTGGAATCGGGACCAAATCACTGGATAGAATTACATAAACCCAAAATTCTTTCCACTGAACGTCATTTCTACTCAAGAATGGTACGCGAAGCGGTGGAAATCAAAAAACATCCTAACTTCAATAGGGAGGATGGTTTCAAGTTATCGACGTCGTGGAATCCAGTGATCAGCAAGTGTAAGCGGCGAGATACCCCTTCGGATAAATCTGCGGACATTGTTAGTGTTGTGTGCCGGCCTGTTGACATTCCGAGTGACATTAATAAAAATCAAGTGCGGGTAGTTCGAACCACCCGCGCGACAAGAAAAATATGCTGATACCGTCACTTCAGTCTTCTCGTGACCACGGCCGTTGCATCGCGGCCGAAACGTCGAGGTAAAATACAAATAGTTTTTACGCGGTTAAGTCCCGATAATAGTGTGTTTAGTATGAGTGTGTATCGCGAAAGTTTGAGACAATGTTATTATTAGTAGGTATAGATAGTAGAAAAGTATTTCGGGTCGATTTTATGACTTGACTTGTTGATTTTTTTTAAGCTTTTATTTGGGCCTAATTGAATATTTCAGTCACCAGGAATACCTGTATGTATATTTACATCTGCAGGTTCAGAGTCACATAAAGAAAGAAGATTTACGGATGGTCCGAAATTATTTATGGCACTAATAAATTAGTGTGATTTAAAAAAGTATATCCAGAGTTATGGTCTCGGTCGGGAAGTCGTTTAAAAAAACAATTTATTTAATAATATTTAGATGTAATTCAGATGAAAGCGAATACAAGACTAAATCCTTAATTCTAGCATTTAATAAATTAAAATATGAAAGATGGCAAGATCGGCGGAACGTGCTTCATAAGCAGGCCATCGGCTGTGCGGACGGCGGGCTGAAGGCGCGGGTTAACCTGTTAACTCCAGGCTTGATAATTATGTAGGTACATAGAAAGAAGGATAAGGATAACTTTCACTTAGTTCGATTGTTTTTTCGGATGTAAGATTCAGACTAACATACCTACGACTGTGTAAATTTCATAAACCCTGTTGCATTTTTATTTAAATAAATTTGACATTTTGACTTAATAATACTGTACCTTTAGATTGCATTTCCATTTACCTTTAGATTACATTTGCCTTTACACATATTTTTATATTAGGGACCAATGTAGCACATCTGCAATATTTGCATACGTTTGCAAGCCGAATGCAAGGTAGGCCACACTTGTGCCCTAAGCTATTTAAGATATAGGACACACAAGTGCCACTAGCTATTTTAGATCGAAATTACGGTCACTTTGTGATCAACCTTCTACAGTGGTTTCATTACAATATGCATGTTGTTACCTGTTTACTTTTACCGCAAAACCAACCTAATCCTATAAGTCAGAAGCAGTATAATCGTTGGCCACTGAAGTAAGCCATCGGGCTAAATTGGGCTGGTTTACGAGAGGCCTAACAACACACAATTTACACAAATACTCGTTGCTGTAGTCCTTAAAAGCCTGTGGTGAAACGTAAGCCTTTTCATAGATGGAATACTATACAATTAGCCCAATAATTAGCTTCAGTGAATATTCAAGAACGTTTTAATAATAGTCTACGGTGTAATTAATTATTTTAGGTAGTACAGATTGACCATCCATGACCAAAACAAACATTGGCCAAAATGTAGGCAGTTTGTTCATGAGGCTTCCGCGAAAAGAAAATGCCTTTCGAAGGTTAAATGTTCTGCGACTAAAACAAAATTCATGACTACAATACTAGACCTTAACTCAATACAAACAAATACGAAAAGAGAAGGCACAGTCGATTACTTTAACTGAGGTCCCAACCCTCATCACGCCGGACCTCAAGCTCCTCCTCCTCCACAAACAGACCTAACCAAACAATAACGGAAAAATCCCCCGCAACTAAATATTTATGATTTACGACCAACTAGCCGGCTGATAACTGGATTATCTTGGCCCTACAGTCCCGGAGATAGCCGGCGCCGCCCGAGCGCTCCCGAGCCTTCGCTTAATCTTTATTGGCCAGACGAAAATCCTTTAAGGCCTACTTTATTCGAATTACTAGAATCCACCCGCTGCTCCGCTTGCTCGGTATAATCGTGGCTTTAAATTTAAAATGAGAATTATTTCAAGAGATTGCTTCAGAGTATTAAAGTAAAATTCTTACCAGGAGTAAGTAAGCAGGAACACGCACAATGTTTTAGGATGAGTAAGATGAGAACTTTAATATACAACTTTAGTACCTATCTATACCGATGAGATTTGTTATTAATGCGTTATATTTAGCGTTTATTTATTGTATTTATTAGTATTTTATTTTATGAATTGGTAAATACATCACTTGACACCGACACGTTTTTTCACAGACAGACCGTTCAATTGTTTATAAGTTTCTCCTTTTAATTTTGAATTTCTTCATGACAAATGAGTTTATATATACATATGCAACCTCAACACTTTCCCTCATTGAATAGATAAATCTTGAAGACCTAAATCTTCTCTGATCCTCACAAGTCTAGGCCTTGGCAGAGGTTTTGTAAACACATCTGCAAGTTGATGGATGGTGTCTGTCCTTTTAACATCCACAAGACCCTCTTGTACAGTCTCTCTAACGAAGAAATGTCGCACACGTATATGCTTCGTCCTTTTGTGAAATTCTGGATTGTGGGCAAGGCGTATGGCAGCTTCATTATCAACTTTTAGTGTGGGTACTCCTTCCAGTATAGTTAGTTGTTCGAATACTCTTTTGAGCCACACTAGTTCACGTGCGCCTTCGCTTGCAGCAACAATCTCGGCTTCAGTGGTGGAGATGGCTACTGATGGTTGTCGCTGACTGAGCCATGACACAACTCCTCCAGCAAACAGGCATGCTACACCAGTCGTCGAGCGGCCAGTTTGCTCATCTCCTCCATGATCTGCATCGCTATAGCCTTGGATTACCGAGGTGGCATTGTCACTTCTGTATCTGATGCCAACTGATAAAGTTCCTTTCAGATATCTGAAGATACGCTTGACTTTCTGCCAGTCAGTTTGAGTGGGATTCTCGAGTTTCCTTGATACTACTCCAACAGCAAAAGCGATGTCAGGGCGCGTTCCAGTCATTAGATACGCTAGAGCTCCTACTGCCTCCCGGTAGGGGAACTTCTTCTCAGTGGAGATGTCTTTTTCAACTTTCCCTTCTTCAGAAGTCCTTTCTATGGGCGTCGAGACTGGATTGCAGTCCATCATGTGAAACCGTTGCAATATTTTCTTGGCGTATGCCTCTTGCTTGATTGCAATGGATCCATCCTTTAATTGCGCTATCTCGAGTCCAAGATAATATGAGGCTGGCTTACTCGTAATAATTATCTTTTCACTGAGTTTTGTGATGAATTGACTTGCCAGCTCCTCATCTGTTGCGGCTACAAGTCCGTCATCAACATATAGCGTAACTAGTATCTTCTTGCTATCAATATTTTTTGTAAAGAGACAGCAGTCGGCTGTGTTCTGTTGGAATCCCATTTCCAACAGAATCTCCTCAAAATAAGAGTTCCAGCATCGAGGTGCTTGCTTGAGCCCATATAGGCTCCTATTGAGCCGACACATTCTCGGTGTACCATCGCTGAATCCTTCAGGCTGGTGCATAAAGATTTCTTCCTTTAACTTGCCATTTAAAAAGGCTGTTGATACATCAAATTGCATCAAATGTAGTTTTTCTTTGGCGCTAACACTTATTAAGGCTCTCACTGTAGCCATTCTGGCGACTGGGCTGAATGTTTGTTCATAATCTAAACCTTTTCTTTGTTTGAACCCTTTTACCACAAGTCTAGCCTTATATTTGTCAATCGTTCCATCTGGATTCCGCTTAATCCGAAAGATCCACTTGCAAGGTAGTGCCTTCCTGTTCTTAGGTAGATCACATAGAGACCACACATTATTCTCCTTCATGGAATTCATTTCTTTCCTCATGGCAATGAGCCACTCTTCACTGTCATCTCTTCCAATGGCTTCCTGGTAAGTTTCCGGGAAATCTTCCGTTCCTATGAAGCACACGTAGTCTTCCAACTTCTTAGGTCGTGAAAGATTTGCTCTATCGCGTAAGTTGTATCGACGTGTTTCTTCCGTGGCAGGTTCAACTATCTCCATCTGTTCATTGGCGTCAACAAACTCTTCATCGTCCACGATTTCTCTCGCATTTCCAGAAACCTCCTCTTCATGAAGTTGATCATGATCATTACCAGAAATGTCTTCATGAACCTGATCATAATCCACTCTATCTCCCTCTAGAGCATGTTCATGATTAGTTTCTTTCTGTATTTCAATTTCAGGCTCATTTCTAGTCTCTACAGCAGGAGCTTGTAGCAGATCATCTCCCTCTGATCTTATGGATATAGGCGGTATGGACGTATCAGCTCTGATCCGAAACTCGACATCACTCCGGAAAGTTATGTCTCTGGATCGTTGCGTCTTGTTTCCATCCCATATACGATATCCATCATCATTTTCATAGCCTATCAGCAAGCCCTTTATAGCCTTTTTGCAAAGTTTCTTGCGTTTCTGCTTTGGAACATGTGCAAAGCATTCACTTCCAATGATTCGTAAGTGACTTATCTTGGGCTTCTTACCGTGCCATAGCTCATAAGGCACTTTGCCTTCCACTTTTGTAGGACCTGTCCGGTTGAGTACATATGCGGCAGTATTAATAAGCTCAGCCCAAAGCACTTGCGGCAGCTCCTTTCTCGCATGTAGCATCGATCTTGCCGCTTCAACAAGGGTCCGATTTTCGCGCTCACTACATCCGTTCTGTTCAGGAGTGTAGGGCATCGTCAACCTTTGTTGAATCCCACGTTTTTCAAGTATAGATTTAATTTCTTTATTATCGAACTCGCCTCCGTTGTCGCTTAAAATAGTCTTGACAATGTGACCGGCGGTCTTTGCTTCTTCCAGCATTTGAAGTAATTTTTCCTTTACTTCAAATTTTTTTCTGATGAAGTAGACCATGCGATAGCTCGAATAGTCGTCCTTGAACAATACGTAGTATTTAAATTTGGAGATGCTATCTGCGAACGGGCCGCACACATCAGTGTGAATCAACTCTCCTGCAGTTGTTGCTCTTTCCCTTGTACCAAAAGGTTTTCGGTGGGTCTTCCCATATATGCAGCCTTCACATTTCACTTTGTCAGGACTCAACGTTATTCCAAGCTCTCTTTTAACTAGGCCGATAATATGTTTCTTGTCCTGGTGCGCGAAACGCTCATGGTAAAGCTGTACCATATTGGTACCAGTCACCGTATTAACCTCTAAGGCCCGAGGTTTTGTTGGCATGACTGTTTTCATGTCCAGCTTATATAGTCCACCATGTGGGACTCTATTTCCAACAACTTTAGCTGTGCCTCCAATTTCTAATTTGCACTCTCTGGTCGTCGAAATAAATATGCTATCTTGCATTCGGTCCTGTGCTGCTAACATTGAGAAGAGATTTTTCGTCAGTGATGGTACAAACCACACGTCCTTGAGTGTTATATGCTCAATATTGCCACTGACATTTGATTCTACCTCTACGGTGCCTTTTCCAATCGCAGGGATAACGCTCCCGTCCGCTGTTGTCACGGTGTGGTCCGAATCAAATTCGTGAAATTCTTGAAAATAATCACTCCTTACTGCAATGTGTGTTGTAGCTCCATTATCGACAAACCAGCTTTCTTTATCTTGAGTCTGTCTACTGGAACAATCACATGCCATCAACGAAATATTTTGCACTTGCTTTGAGTTTGAGTAGGATGCTGATGTGCCGGGCGTGGGCTTGGGTGGCCTCCCATCCTTGATCCACTTCTTGCACTTCCGCACTCTGTGCCCTTTTCCTGAGCAGTAGTTGCAGATCAGCTCTTCATCATTGTTGTGCTTTACTCTTCTATGTTCAGCTCGTGTAACTACTAGTGTCTCGTGTGTATTCTCCTCTTTGTTACTTAGTGCTCTCTCGAATGCACATAACTGAGTCGTCAGGTTGTCTACCGTTCTCTCGGTTTGGCTCAACAACAACCAACTAGACTTAAACGCAAAGAAACGTTCATCTAAAGTGTTTAGAATTTTGCATATCAGGAATAGTTCTGGCAGCTTTGTGGTCGGATCATCCTTGGAGAGTTGAACGTTCAAATCATTCCAGATGTTCTTCAGCTTTGACATGTGAGTGGACAAATCATCCTCCTTATTATATTTGTACAAGAAAAAATCGTTACACAAATTGTATGCCGCATCTTCAGACTGTCCGTCAAATAATCTATGCAATTCTTTCCACACTTCATAAGCTGTTCTAAATCTCATAATTTTCTTTAAAGTACCTTCAGACATGTTGGTGGTCAGTATAAGAAGAGCGCTGCTCTCAAATTTCTTGTAACTGGCCATAGCTGAGTTGTACTCACTCGATGCAGCATCACCGGCTCCTTCGGCGGGCACAACGGGCTTCTTGAGTTTACCCTGAACTGCTTCCATAGCACCTTCTGTGCCTTCAAGCATTATGGTAATTTTATATTTCCATGTTGCCCAATTTTCCTTGCCTTCTAAGTTGCCTATGCGCAATTTAGTTGTAAAGCTATCCATTCTTACTTCAGTTCACTCCTTTGCTGAGCCTATGACCTATTAAAGTAAAATTCTTACCAGGAGTAAGTAAGCAGGAACACGCACAATGTTTTAGGATGAGTAAGATGAGAACTTTAATATACAACTTTAGTACCTATCTATACCGATGAGATTTGTTATTAATGCGTTATATTTAGCGTTTATTTATTGTATTTATTAGTATTTTATTTTATGAATTGGTAAATACATCACTTGACACCGACACGTTTTTTTCACAGACAGACCGTTCAATTGTTTATAAGTTTCTCCTTTTAATTTTGAATTTCTTCATGACAAATGAGTTTATATATACATATGCAACCTCAACACAGAGTAACTGTAGTGTTCCGCGAGTGTCAACTGTCTTTGAGATGAGATAACCTACTTCGAACTGACATGCGTACGTTTTCTCGGATCCCGTTCGGATTTGGTTCGGATACAGTGCTTAAATAAGTAGGTACTTTAATTTAAGCAAGGATGAGTCTTTGCTACTTACGCAATTTTACTTAAGAGATATTTTATTTTTTACTCTTATTTTGAAATTGTGGATATGTGCATTTTTTTTTACTTTCAGTTTATAGGATCGGATTAGTTTGAAAATACAATTTTAAGCTTTAGTTTCGATAATATGGTTTCAATTATATTCTACTTTGAGGTTTTTTTAAGGTTTCATATCCCACTGTTTGAATTGCTCACTCAATTAAAATATTCGAGTTTTGAATCAGAGTGCCCAAAGGGACGTAACGGTTAGATTCAATTTCGGGACGCGACCGACAGGATTGGAAATTCATTGGATTAAAACGTTGTGACAGTTTTCTACATGGAGAGAGAATATCCTAAAAAATTTTTAAGCCACGACAGAATTTATCAATCCATATTCGTTATGCTCATATAGTACAGAATATATGAGAGTGATACAGAAATAGCAATCAGCGCCTCTTAAAAATATGAGCAGCTATTTCTAGGTACATACAAAAAATACCACATAAAAAGTACATTATTGGGCAATTTTTAGGGTTCCGAAGTCCACAAGGAACCCTTATAGTTTCGCCATGTCCATCCGTCCGTCCGTCCGTCTGTCCGCACATTCACTATTGCTCGGAGATGCTTAGTTCTAGAAAGCTGTAATTTGGCATGAATATTCATACAATAAAATTTTCAAATATATTTTTTTATAGGGTACCTCGCCTACTCGTAAAGTGGGGATGTAATTTTTTTTCTTGCGTGCCCTATGGTGCGGCATATCGTTGAATAGGTCTTAAAAAAACCATTTTTTGATTAAGTGATGCGTTTGTGAAATATTAAGCTTTAAAGTGCTATTTTTTGTTAGGGTCACGTGTCCCCCCTCCTGCCAGCTAAATGGTGGTATTTGCGTGGCTGGAAAAAATCACGGTTGTGGTATATATAACGTAGTTGGAAGGAAAACTATCACAGCTAAGTAGGCTGTACAAACTTACGAGTAATAGTCGACCAACTTATGATGATGATTTTTCTCGAGCGGCAGGGGCGTCGGGCGGGTACGTCATACCACAGGCTAGCTAGATGCTAATAAGTCTTAGAAAGGTACTGTGGGCATCGTCAACTTCGGAACCCTATACTTTGCGCGTGGCCCGACACGCACTTGGCCGGTTTTTTATAATTTAATTAGTGAATGTCGGGTTGTACCACGAGGCACCTCAGCTTTCATAGTATCACTAGAGGGCGTTGTCGATTTTCAATGAATTAATTTGCTGCAGCTAAATTTTTCCATCTTGGATTTAGGAAGAAATCGGAGCGCTAATTGGCCAAACAAAACGTCACATCACTTCGAGAGGATCAATGGTTCTTTCGTCGTACTGTTCTATTACTATGAATAGATACATGTGATTATGTCACTATGACAGTAACGAAGTGCCGTAACTCAGCAAAATTACGCCTCTACCTTTCTTGATCGACTTACCCTTTCAGCGGGGAATTTTTATACGACTACCGTTTTACAACGTACCTAAGGCGTCCCGTAAAATGCCACCTGGCATAAGGTTCCGAATGATGACAGCCTGTCGGCAAGGGGCATGTAGCGGGGTGTGCTGCTAGTAATATTGATATTGAAATCATTTTTCATTGACAGTGTGCATTACATTGGGATTGGGTAGTATTGTGTTGGCTATTACCATCACGATGAAAATGATATGGTCTTGTGCTACTTAAATATGTACAGTATTGAGTAAATTGACATTTACGATAAAAAATACACTTCTAAATTTGAAAACCATTGTAATTAGGCTACTATCACTCTATCAGTCCATTACTAGTCTTAAAATGCATACCGAGGTCTTTCCTGAGGTATACAACCAAAACCGTGCACTAAACCATCTTCATTCACTCGATTCCTACTACCAACACAATCTATTTGAACATTTGTTCCACCTATTTCTGTATTTTTTATTTGTTATTGTTATAGTTATAGGTACATTTCCGAATTTAATTCGACCATATTGATAATACAAGCTATCTTTACACCTTGTCAACTTTACATTTACAAAACCTCAATTTGAGGACAACCCGGCGACTCGTAAGGCTTTCAAATTCGAATAGGATCAGGGACCAATATCTACCTCGGCCGTTTCCTTCACTCGCCGGGTTTGATGGCCGGGCCGGAACCCGCTCCCTTCCGCCATCGATCAGGGTTCCACCCGCAGTGCTTCGGGTCGAGCTGGTGTAAGCCTTTAGTCAACCGAACTGAGGGACACACTAAGAGACCCGCTACAACTAATAGGTGACATACACTCACGCAGATATTTACTACCATAGAGGCATTCAATTTTAGTCTTCGGGTTGGCAACGCATTCTAATCTAAATCTTATGATTCCTTCTGTCCATGGGACACAGTGATCGCTTACCTTCAGGTGGCCCGGTGCTCGTTTGCCAACCAGTGATATGAAAAAGGAGAAGCCGGGTGCTAAAATTACAGGACAAGCTTTATTATGTATGAATACCTTATGAGCATATGAGAATTTTTCGAAACAATTTTTCATCACATCTCAATTCTGAATTCAAGAGAACCTCATATCAAATCAGACAGGTTCAGAAGACACGCACTGGTGAAGTGTTACGAGCATGTACGATATTTCATAATATAATATTATATTATATTCTAATCTTTTGTATAGGGAAAACAAATACAGTTTGAGTATAAAAAAGCATTCATTTAATTTGCAATTTTCGTAGTTGTCCGTTCCAAAATTTGCAATCCAAATATCAACTACTTGCTTACCGGATTGAGATTTGCATACTCATGTATGTTTGGTGCCAGCTGAGTCAGTTGAGTGTACGTTCATTTGTTTCATTGTATATGAATTATCTATCTCTAAGATCTTAGATTTAAGTTTAAGTTAGGGACTATACATCCCTTCAATGTAATTGTAGTACGTACCTATATGTATATTTTATACATGTAATGTAAATGTTATAACTATGTGTAAATATTGAAAAAAGGCCTTCTGCTTGAGTTTGTTGCGGCGCTTCTTCTCAAGCAATGGGTCTAGGAAGCGCTAGTAAATTCTTTTCTGACGTGTAAAAGTGCCCCTATGTGGCCAATTTGCTGAATAAATGATTGAATTGAATCGTGGTATTGTACTCGTACCTACTTTTGTTAAAATACACCTTTTAATAATAACGCATATTGGAGCAAAAAAAAATGCTTTTAGGAAACGAAACCCTTTCATGTTGAGAGACGGCCTGTACTTTGCTCGCGGTTATCGTATGTTCCCGTGGGAACTACGCGTTTTTCGAGATAAAAAGTAGCCTATGTCCTTCCCCAGGACTCCTACCATCTGTATACTTCATCTAAATCGGCCCAGTGCTCTAACGGTGAAGTGGTAACAGCTAGACAGACAGAGTTACTTTCGCATTTATAATATTAGTATCGATTGACCTGACCATTATGATGGTGGTATAATAGGTAGGTACTCATGCTTCTGTATTTCGGGTAAATTGTTTCCAACAGCAGCTTTCTGTGCGTCCGTACCTGTCAGCATCTATAACTATTAATTTGAGTCGTATAAAGCTTGGACATTCAACCCGCTCTCGGCTGACTGTCTTTGGATCAACTGAACGCTCGCCTGCCCCAAGGGATCGGCTCCTTCGGCATGACTGACTCTGCGGAATCCTTCAATCGATTACAATTAGCTCGCCTTAATCATTTATCAAGAGACCCTAGTAAGTTACTGACGACAGTAAATAGTGATGAAGTTTGCAACGAGATGTTGAGTTTGTTGATCTGGATTACGAACGTGTTCGTGATACAAACCGGAAGTGTAGTGTAGGTGGAAATATACCCTATTCCCATCGGTGTTAAAAAGAAAGTTGATATCTATTGTCAGTTTAAAAGGTACAATTTAAAATAAATATTCTGTTCTCTTTCCTAGCATTAATTAATGTTCACCCCAAGGGATCCTGTCTATGTGCCGGGTGCTCGGCGTTAACTATTATTACAAGTGGTTGAATTTCCTCCTACTTTTGAACCATCTATAAATAATGGGAGTTATAACAAGATGGAGTAAAGATAAAGATAATAAAAAAAACATTTATTCAAGTATGATTTTAAAATCACTTTTGCATCGTCATTGAAACATTGAAAATAGGATTATAATTCGAGTTCTTAATTTTTTTTCAACTAATAACCATTGAATACTTATTTAAAATGAAGGTCTTGAGCACTCATTATTAGAATGCACGCGGTCTAATATGAATACCTTTATCGAAATATGCTGAAAATATTACAGTAGAATAATACAATAATAATAATTCTTAGAACGTAATGTGTTTGTAATAGAATGCGAACCAACCAGCTCCTTACTTAATTATAGATGGTTATAGTTACTTGACTTGAAGGAAGGACAAACAAACAAATAAACAAAGGCAATGTCAATGTAAGGTGAGCTTCACCAACTACATATTAAGTAGTTTCAAACAAGGAGGAACCCTATCTCTCTTTGTGTTCGCTAATGGACTAATTTTGCTGAAACTTAGTACAACAGTCTTACCTTGGCGGGTTAATAAAAGAACGGGTTAGTTTATAAATTCTTTCAGCTCAACGACATATAAATTACTTGACATAAAATGCTTCTGAATGCAAATGTGATGTCGTCAGTGTACTAGGTATGAGACTATCATGCTCATGCCGTTAAGTCGTTCAACGAGCAATACCTTGGTCTCTCCTTCGAGACCTCGTTTCTTCACAAAAGATCTCGGAAAAGATTTTCTCTTTCAACAAATGGCCGACATTACGAGAACGTTTTAAATTGAAATAAATACGAAACCGAAAGACACAGGCGTTTTATCAAATTACGGCGTCGAAGCGAGAACTATTCGGAAAATCTTTTTGTCAGGGGCATGAGAAATTGAAAAAAGTATTCAGCGGGCCACAAAAGATCTACCTGCCCGCCTCAACTATTCGTGCCCGGGTCACCTTTTCAGCGAAACCCGGGTCGGGTAGGGCTCGACTGATTCGCCGAATCCCAAATGTCTACACAGTTCGAAGAAAGTCTTTTAATGGTTGTATCCTTTCCTCTTTTCCCGGGTCACGGTTTCGATGTCTTATTGGGAGATAGAGTAGGAATTTATCGTAAAAAAAAAACTAATGACTAAAAATGAGATTTATACACTTTAAGATGTTACTGCGACTGTTAGTTGTAATATAAATAAATTTAAGCGGGACGTAGCCGAAGGTAACGGCTTGTAAATAAATAACACACCTTTTACATTGGGGTTACAATTCCACCATCCTAGGTTTCTTCCGAGATTTAGGATAAGCGATTGTAGCTATAAAATTATAAAAATATTAATTAATTCTTTTTTAGAAAGTTTCATCGGCGATTGGTTCGGCCAGTTGGTCTCGATCGACCCTGTTCCTAGGTTTGACGAAATAATATTAGTGGTTGATTCCCAAATGCAAATACAGGCATATGAGACACTTTATTGTGTGACGGGCCGGTGTCCTTCGCTGGAAGGCCCTCCGAGAGGCTTAAACGGGTCTAGGGGTGAGAGGGTCAGATTTTGCAGAGATATTAACGGGAGAAAGTTTTTCATGGATCTCAGATAAGATGGTGAATTTGTGAAAGATTTTCTGAAAAAGAATGGTCTATGAATTGCAGGATCAAAATGGTTTTATTTAACATAGACTATTTTATTTACAACCGTGTTTTATTTGACATACACTTATGGTAAACAATAAGATATAATAAGATGTACTTTATTTCATAATTGAAAGAGTGAAACTTTAACTCGTTTAATCAATAATAATAATAATAATAATTTATTCAGTAGATAAGATAAGTTTACAATATTTCATAAAATTACACTAGGCGTTTATGATATCTTAATTAACTAACAAAGGTATAAATAATCTAAATGCGGCGAAAACACTACCTACTTCTGTGCCTGAGCTAGGGTAAACCTGTGTTTCAGGCAGAAGAAGGTCTTAAATATTTATTTGAAATAACTTATATATTAAACATTCTCGTGGAAACATATGAACAAAGTTATATCTACAGTACCTACGAGCTAATTTTTTATAACTACTTATTATTTAATTAATAATAAAAGTTGCTCTGTATCATCGTAGGACAAATTTTGAAGAGCTTCCTTAAGAGTATTCTTAACATTATTATAACATAGTAGGAATATACTTAATTTAGCGTTAAGTCTATTGTAAAGTAACGGACCAAGGAAGACATAAAATCTAGACGAGAAAGTACATTTGGTTTGATTCGTTTGAGGGCAAACAATATCTTTACGTCTTTTCTTAAGCGAGTCTAAGTTATATGGGAGTGCGGAGTGCTGTTTAAGGACTGTGTTCATTATGAATCTTCTTATCTTACAGTTTGCACCTTACAGGATTGGTATCAATATCCCACAACTTAACAGCTACATGTCTTGTCTCCACCACCACCACAACAGCCTATTTACGGCCCACTGCTGGGCACAGGCCTCCTCTCATCACGAGAGGGCTGGGAGGGATGTCTTGTCTGGTCTGCCCGAAATAACTTGTCAGACGTCAGTCCATGACAGATCCACAAAACCTCTCACAATTAACCAAAATAAACTACCTATATCTACCAACACAACTTTTGGTCCGATCAATATAATTCATTTATTTACTAGTTAAATTAACTTAGTAGGTTTAGGTAGCGACCTTTTGGCTACGCCCGATAATTTGCCGCGTTGATCTTAGTTAAGTAATATTTGATTATACATATAAATAAAATGCATGTTTACGTTGTGTTCTTAATTATCGTTTTTTTCAGAATTCCTTACCTGTTGCCTCCTCAATATCGTTGGTAAACGAAAACATCATCAACAAACTGTCACATTTTGCCTTTATATTGGATTCTCTCTTCGGAACATAACGACGCCGGTCCCATACATTACTTACGGGATGATTTAGAATTCCGAGTCGGTCCGCTTCTCAATGTAACCTGATGAGCCTAACTCGATATTACGGATAATGCGGCGAATTCGGCCCGCGGATGGATTGATTGCCGAATTCGGCTAAATGGGTGGGGTAAGTTGGTTTAGCTAATAGCAGCCCTGTTTGTCCATCTTGTTATGTTAGCTTGTATTCGTAATTTCGGCTGTTTGATGAGCCGATTGGCTGTCTGTTTAATAGCCCGGAGGTTATGGGTTTGGTAGTACATCATTGTGCTTCGTCTTACCCATGATGGGTCCTGTCTTAAGCGATGATGGGCACCTCCAGTAGGAATATCTGAGGTGTAGAACCCAGACGTGGCGCCTTTGCCTGGCTTGTATTTATGTGTCTTATTGATTGTTGCGTTTCATTAATTAAACCAATACACTTTTAACACTTTGTTGTACCTACGTCTTATTTGTGTTACTAATGCTTTTCGCTGGCATATTTTCTTTTCTCTTTGTGCTCAGCTTAACCCAGCTCTAGTGTAAAACCGACTTTAATATTCCTTCTATTTCAAAACATAAAATTATGCATACTATGTTTAATAATAATTTAAAGCATTCCACGTTTAAACTCATCACAATGTAAATTAAGAATGCTCCAAAATGGTCTCGGAGCGTTGCAGACTCAACTTGCTTTAAGTTTAAGTTTTCATTTAGAATTCTCATTTATGTGGGTTAATTCCCGGGCGTGGTGAGCCGCCTGATCCCGGGACGCGGGACTCCGACTGTAAAAAGCCCGGGTATTTGCGTGTAACGCTACATAGAGTACCTTTTGTCCGGGATAGCCCTTTGTCTCACGATTTGGGGACGTTGGATTATGAAAGAAGCTATTATAATCTGTTGGATATAGATAATACACATTTAGATACAAAATGACGATTAACACAGTTAATAGAGATGGTGGAGTGATACTACACTCAACAGCAATGAAAACGGGTCACTTTGTGTACGATTTTCCGTACAAAGTGAGTACAAAGTTTTCATTGCTGTTGAGTGTATTTTGAAGGTCACTCTAAACTTATAAAAACAAGTCAGAAAACGATGGACAATCGAAATGTTTCAAAATTGCGGCATATTTATAATTAATTCGAGTTAATGTACTGACTTTGCTCCTAGCGGGATTTCAACCCAAAATCTTCTACTGTGTACACTTACTTTACTCGAATTACACTTTTTCAACTGATTCATCAGTTGATACTCGATAGCTTTCTGCAACTCTATTAACAAAACCTCTTTCTGTTTTCAGGTATGTACTCTTGAGAATTAAGACAGTTTTAAGGTAATTGAATTTAAAATAAATGGCGTCCTAATCGCTATCATAATATGGAAAATACGATAAGCACATACTCGTACATACATTAGATGCACTTAATATACAAGTATGATAGATTATAAATGCAAATGATTATCTAATGCAACGTTTATAGAACAAAAATATTGTGTTTATAGTTCATGAGCATAATCGTTTGCATTTCTATTTCAGCAGTATATTGCCGATTCTTAAATTAACGATAGGTACAATTGACTCTTAAAGGATGTTGAGGTATTAAAATCAAAATGGATGCCTAATCGATACATCTACAGAATTTTCTGAAAAATAGGAGCCTAGAAGCCAATTTATTTGAACAAAACACGACAAACAAGTTCCAAAGATCAGATGAAAATCTTAATAATCAGCAACTTTTAAAATACCTATTATGCTCGTGGATAAATTTTAATCGTCTCGCACTGAGATAGAGACAGTTTTTAACTAATTTAATTAAAAAGTTGCACGATGACGAAGTTCACCATTGTTCTCGGTGTTTTCAAAAAATCAACGTTTTAAGGTCACGTCCAAGTTATAAGTTATAATTTTTTTACAGTACTTCTTAAAGTTACTCAAGTATTGAATTTCCCGAGGGGAAAGTTTAAACTTTGTCTTCGGGGAAATTTCCAACATCACTCCTCCAAAACTAGTGGTCGGGGCTTCAGTCTGAGATTTGATTACAACTTCTGAGGATTTAATATAACATCATCAAAAGCCGTTGTATTCTAGTCGTTTGACCTACACCGCCTCTCATGCACAGGATCGGGGATTCGTTTACGAAATAACTCAAGGGTGTGTGTGAAGTCCTAAATTTTTACCCTGAATGGGACTATAGCCGAAACCCTCGATGAGAGGAGGCCTGTGGCCAGCAGGGGGACACAAATAGTGAATATCACTTGAGTTGAATGTCGACTCGAAGTGTAAATTTCGTTCTTTGCTAAATATAATCTTAAGGGTAGGTATGGTTCAATTTCATAAAGTACGAACAACCTGCTGGCTGATGAATGCTTGTGGCGCAGGGCTCGCAAATAGATTCTTTTAAAATAATGACGATGAGGATGATGACGATGATGAAAATACAGATTCAAATTCGTATAGTATACCTACGGTCGTTTTTTTTTTTCACAAAAAGCAAGTCCATACATTTATACAGTCGCCATAAGATATATCTGAGCGAAAAAGGTGAGTTTCGAAGAGCTTATAAGTAAGACTGTCCACATCAACCTGTTGATGAATTGCAGAAATAATCCGAAAGGAGCAATTATTACTACTAAGGCACACTAGTAAAACACTTCCTAAGACGAAATTGCGTTTTAAACAAAAGGCGCGCTTTACTGCATAAGCTCGGAAAGTTACTTACTTATACCCAGTAAATTAGGAGAACTGGCATAATTCAGAGAGGCCGAGGTTATAGAGGGTTGAATGTTTAATAAGTCTTGTGTGGTGAACCGCAGCTCCACGTTAAATATAAAGTAGCTAACCGACTTTTAAATAGCAGAAGGTCCTATTAATACTTACATAATTATGTACTTACAAAGTATATCGCTTACTGTTCATACTACTGTTGTGATCACCACCACCAGTGCTGAGCTGTCTTCACGAGAAGGTTTAACTTTTAGTCCACTCGCGGACCCAGTGTAGATTGGGGACTTCATACCACACCTTTCAATTACTTCGCTGAAGAGTACAGGTTTCCTCAAGATGTTTTTCTTCATCGAAATGCTCGGTTGAAAATTGGAATAGAATTTCGCACATAGTGTAAAATGTGCGCGCCGGATTTGAACCCTTCCTCTTCATAAGGGGCTGTAGGTCAAACCACTAGGTTAGGTAACGTTACGGCTTGCCAAATACAGAATCCAGATCCAATCTATAGATACGTTAGCTTATAGAGCTAAAAATAATCTTTGTGGTCTAAGTTTAAATAAAGAAGCATCTATTCTAAAGCCAAAAGCTTACGGGGTTGTTGAGTCGAAGACAACTGAATTCAGGTCGCCATTTTAACCGACTTAAAAAAAGCTGAAGGTTCTATTTTCCAATGTAGGCAGGTACATTTCCCCAAAGCACTCTGTATCGTATACTGTTCTATTATTCAAACAATTCGTGTAACGATCATACCGTATAAATATTTTTCACCCTTCAAGGGGTTGGCTATCGGCAAGGTTCTCGGGGTTTGTTCAGGGAATATTGAATTACAACACCTGTAACATAATTTAGAGCGCGGAAAGGAAAATTTAATAAGAATTATGCCATGAACTAGGTCAGGCTCTTAGGATATTTTTTTGTAACCAAAATATAAATCTTGTCAACATTATTAAAACATTAAGGAAATTGGCCACATTTCATTTATTCTACACGAGTCTTCTAAAGGAATCGAGCAGAATTAGAGAAATATCTGATGATTCCGAAGAAACAACTCGAATTAAAATATTTTTCAAGACAATTTTACATCGGTGAGTTTTCTTATAAATCGACAAAAAAATCTCTTTTAAAATGCCATTTAAACCTATCCGCGGATTCTTAAATTCTTATTTTACTTACCAAGAAATTAATGACAGTTAACTGAATCAAGAATGAAATAGTTCAATTTCAGTAAACTGAAACATTTTTCAAAGTTGTTGTCTTTGCCTTTCTTATATGACAGAGTATAAAAAGGTATTTTTAAAATATACTTACTGTAAATTCTAGCGTACGGTCGACGTCTAAAATATGGTGACAATTTTCCACTATATTCCGTTGTATTAAGGTCCAAAAGTGTAAACATATCTTCGTCACGTCGATTGTACTACATGTCAGCCACCTATAAAACCAGCTATAAAAGCAAAACATTGCCGTATTAATATCTCATAGCGTCGACCATTACAGCACTTGCGGTAACAGTAAAGGGCGTATTCTCGATAAAAGCTATATTGTTTCTCCCTCGTACTACAATCGCTACATAGCGGCGATGTGTGTTGTCGGAAATGGCACACAATGCGAGCGTGAGGGCCGGGCAATCTAGCCCAGCATTTATAACTACACACCACATATTGTAACTGGAGATAACAGTAGTTGCAGCGACACTAATAATGTTTAAATACTAATCTATATTACTAATATACAAACAGAAAGAGTTACTTTCACATTCAAATATTACTAGCTTCTGCCCGCGACTTCGTCCGCGTGAAATTCTATAAACTAGTCTGTAGAAGAAGTCGCGTCTGAAACTTGAAAATTAAAAGAAACTATCTAGTCGAGGGGATTATATATTTAAACGAAACTGAACACAAAATAGTCCCCAATCCGCGCTGGGCCCGCGTGGGGACAATAGCCCAAACCCTCTCGTGATGAGAGGAGGCCTGTGCCCAGCAGTGGGACGCAAATAGGCTGTAGTAGTAATACTACTACTACTACAGCCTTTTTTTTTTTGCGTCCCACTGCTGGGCACAGGCCTCCTCTCATCACGAGAGGGTTTGAGCTATAGCCCCCAGTGCGGATTGGGGACTACACACGCATCTTTGAATTGCTTCGCAGAGCGTGCAGGTTTCCTCACGATGTTTTCCTTCACCGAAAAGCTCAGTGGTAAATTCAAATTGAATTTCGCACATAAGTAAACTTAGGGGTGCGAGCCGGAATCGAACCCCCGACCCCCTGCATGAGAGGCGGTAGGTCGAACCACTGGGCCACCACGGCTTGGGTAGTAGTAATAGTAGAACACAAAATAACGATTTTTAGAAAAATGACTGTATATATGACTGTATTTATGTACGTCCGGATTTAACTCGAAAACTACTGGACGGATTGCAACAAAGTTTGGTATGGGGTAGTTTATAATACTGGTCAACATATTATAGGCTACTTTTTATCCCGGAAAAATGCATAGTCCCCGCGGGAATGCTGACTGCAGACGAAGTCGCGGGCAGAAGCTACTAATATTTGAATGTGAAAGTAACTCTTTCTGTTTGTCTGTTACCTCTGCACGCTTTTAATCACCGGACCGATTTGGATGAAATTTGGTGTGAAGATATCAATTTGGAGTCCCAGGGAAGGACTTAGGTTATTTTTATCTCGGAAAATGCAAAATTTCCGCGGGGAAACGATAACCGAATTCCGCACGGGCGAAGTCGCGAGCAGAAACAAGTCTTTTGATACAACTATCATGTTTGAAGCCGTGGTGGCCTAGTGGTTCGACCTACCGCCTCTCATGTAGAGGGTCGGGGGTTCGATTCCGGCTCGCACCTCTAAGTTTACTTAATTTGAATTTACCACCGAGCTTTTCGGTAAAAGAAAACATCGTGAGGAAACCTGCACGCATCTGCGAAGTAATTTAAAGAGGTGCGTGAAGTCCCCAATCCGCACTGGGCCCGCGTGGGGACTATAGCCCAAACCCTCTCGTGATGAGAGGAGGCCTGTGCCCAGCAGTGGAACGCAAATATGCTGTAGTAGTAGTAGTAGCAGTGTGTGAAGTCCCCAATCCGCATTGGGCCCGCGTGGGGACTATAGCCCAAACCCTCTCGTGATGAGAGGAGGCCTGTGCCCAGCAGTGGAACGCAAATATGCTGTAGTAGTAGTAGTAGCAGTGTGTGAAGTCCCCAATCCGCATTGGGCCCGCGTGGGCACTATAGCCCAAACCCTCTCGTGATGAGAGGAGGCCTGTGCCCAGCAGTGGAACGCAAATAGGCTGTAGTAGTAGTAGTAGCAGTGTGTGAAGTCCCCAATCCGCATTGGGCCCGCGTGGGGACTATAGCCCAAACCCTCTCGTGATGAGAGGAGGCCTGTGCCCAGCAGTAGGACGCAAATAGGCTGTAGTAGTAGTAGTAGTAGTAGTATCATGTTTGGGTATCATGTTTGGGTCACCGACATAGCCCGAAGAATTGCGAGCCTTAAGTGGCAGTGGGCGGGGCACATTGCTCGCAGGACTGATGGCCGATGGGGCCGGAAAGTTCTCGAGTGACGCCCGCGAACCGGGAGACGAGCTGTCGGTAGGCCTCCAACAAGATGGAGCGACGACCTCGTGAAGGTCGCGGGAAACCGGTGGAAGCAAGTAGCACAGGACCGGTCTGAGTGGCGAGCCTTGGGGGAGGCCTATGTCCAGCAGTGGACGTCTTTTGGCTGAAATGATGATGATGATGAGTATCATGTTTGTAGCAATTATTATCAACCACTCTTTATTTTGCACCCACTGTCTGTGTGTGGTCTGCGCTTACTACCAATTAATGTTGGCTTGTCGATACACGCGTTCCCCGCGTTTATTGCGATCAGAAGCCGCGTACTCTATCTTTGTATCCATCTTCGTATCTCGTGCGCGTCTCTATCGAGTATTTTCAGATTGGTTTTGCTGGATGATTTTGTTCGAACACGTGTTGGGGCTGTTATCGCTTTCCCGCGGGAACTATGTGTTTTTCCGGGATAAAAGTAGGCTATGTTCTTTCCCGTGACCCCAACTACCTCCACACCAAATTTCATCTAAATGGAAGAGGTAACAGACAGAGTTACTTAGTATGGATAACTTAGGTACATCCCGTTTTCTGAGAATTCCAATACTTTTCACAAAGTAAAATAAATATGACGTATGCTTCAATAATTATAAATTATTTATGAATGCATGTTAACACGAGATTTTCTAGAAAAATAATGACGACGAAAACTATGTATCATGCCATTATTTAATTTTGACTACGGAAACAAACATATTATGCGGTTTTCCGGGATAAAAAGTAACCTATGTCCTTTCCCGGGACCCTAACTATCTCCATGCCAAATATCATCTCAATCGGTCCACTTGAAGCGTGTAGAGGTAACAGACAGACAGTTACTTTCGCATTTATAATATTAATATGGATTCCGTTGTTTAAATATAATAGTTCCTTAACACGAAAAACACGCTGTAGCAATTTACATTAGTTCTACTGCCCACGTGACATCACATCGTAGGTAATATTCAAAATAGGAATGCGCTAGAGCAGGAGCAGTAGGTCTAGTGTATTTTTTACACCAAAAATGCAAAACGATGTCACGAAGTTATTCGAGTAAACTATTCACGATCAGTTTTGTTTTAACACGCGAGTGTAAGCTTCAACTTCGGGCTCGGTTTGTTTTTACCTCTTCTCACATGAGTGTAAATCTTTATTTGCGCTAAACGCATCGAACGCGTTTGAGTTTATTCATCATTTTTGTATGAGAACATAAATAGCACCCCTAGCGGCAAAACATGGAGTCAATTCAGCGAGTGACATTTACTTTACGAAAACGGATGTGAATTCGTTAACACGTTTTCTGACTAACTGCGAGTGTAAGCTCGTATTTGACAGTTTGAAAAGTAAATTAAACGAAACGCAAGAAGTAAAGTTACTCACCCGACTTTATCACGTGAGAACGTGAGAACTTAGGTTTTCGAACCTGTCGAATCCAAATTTACTTCAAAATTTTAGATTTTTTAAGTGAAATAAATGATATATGTATGTCGTCTATGTCTTAATATGCTTGTATTGTGTTCTTGAGATAATTTTTACTAAGTATGTTATTTATTTAAGCTTCTTCGCATACGTATAAGTGTGTCTTTCTTTTTTAATGTTGAGATACTCCACGTTTGTGACGAATATACCTATAACTATGTACTTCGATTTGGTTTAACAAAAAACTAAATTACATAAATTACTCCGGGTTGCCTAGAAATTTTAGAAAATGTAGGTAACTTGGCAACACTTATGGCCATTTTGACAATTTTGACAGAAAAAACCTGAAGAAACGCAAACGCGATCGAGACGTTTTAACTCACTGCCTTCCGTCACATATTTGACATTGTCATGATTGACGTTTACCAAGCCTCCTCAAATTTGATATTAATGATAATTTAAATGTTTATTATTGAATAATTGCCGGCCTGAGGCCAATATTTTGATAATGGCGAAGTGTCCAAGACAGAAACCATCAATTTTATAGTGTATAGCGGATGTCGCAAACTGATGGTGACAATACATGAACGTGTGCGAGAATGGTGTTGACAAATGCACTCAAAGGTTAAAGATGAACGTTTTACGAATAGTTTACTCGAAGTGTTTTGAGTTGAAGAGAAGAGAAGATGGACTTTGACGTTTGTTTCACCTCAGCCTCACCAAGTTTACTTGATTTATCTTTTATATCGTACATTAATTGTTTCCTCCATACAATGCTCGGCCGGTAGGCCATACTTGAGAGTGGCAAAATTGTCTTGCATATACTTAGAAAGAAGCCATTATATAAGAGAACAGAAGAGAATAATTATATTTTAAGATCCATACTTTGAATTGAGCCAAATTTCTTGTAACGAAGAAAGAATTGGCGCAGCTCGTGTTACTTTTATCAAATACAAAGGAGAATGCGTGCATAGAAGCAAGAAACAGTAAGTATTAGACATAATAATAGTATTTATTTTTATTTGACATATGCAATACCCACTGCTGGGCACAAGCCTCCTCTCATCACCAGAGGGTTTGGGCCCTACACAGGCGCAGTTTGGATTGGGGACTCACACATGTACCTACATTCTTGAATTACTTCGCAAATGCGTGCATGTTTCTTTACGATTCACTATGTTTTCGTTCACCGAAAAGCCAAGTAGTAGGTAATTTTGCACAAAAGTAACTCAGAGATGCGAGCCGGATTCGAACGCCCGCCGATCCTCTGCATGAAGAGTTCTATAGGTGATGGTATGGGTGAAATGGTTCCGAATGGAGGACCGATCACCCGACTGATCCAGGCAGTCGTCCCCTTTCATAAATAGGTGATGGTGGCCTAGTAGTTGGCCACCATCACGGCTTCAATTAAATACCTAATATACACTTACATTTTCTTTCAGTGTTCCTTCTGGCTCTGCCCCAGCAAGTCAAGTGGAACTGTGGCAACTTTAAGACCAGACCCCGTGGCTGAGCCAACTGCTGATTCCTACCAGAATTTCATCAAGTTTTAAGTAGTTTAAACACTAATAAATCATGCTATATATTCCATTGAGTTTATTATTGGTGTTATTTATTGTAAGTATGTATATTTCTTTAGCAAATGTCAGCAACTAGCAACTGATCGATCAAAGCACAACCGAAGCTACTATAACCGCAGAAAGCTGAAATTTGGCATATAGGTTCCTTGGGGAATTGAGGGGTGTTACTAAGCATAATTCCCGCGGGAACGCTCCGAATTCCACGTGAATGAAGTCACCGTCGGAATAAGCTACTACTACAACAGCCTATTTACGGCCCACTGCTGGGCACAGGCCTCCTCTCATAACAAGAGGGTTGGGCTATAGTCCCCACGCGGGCCCAGTGCGGATTGGGGACTTCACACACATCCTTGAATTACTTCGCAGATGCGTGCAGGTTTCCTCACGATGTTTTCCTTCACCGAAAAGTTCAGTGGTAAATTCAAATTGAATTTCGCACATAAATAATTTCAGAGGTGCGAGCCGGATTTGAACCCGCGACCCTCTGCATGAGAGGCGCCTCTGCATGAGAGTGCGGAATAAGCTAGATTGATATAATGCTTTTAGGTATTCGCATCAGTCAAGAATGTTGGCCGCTCTATTTAGCTATAAGTACCTACTAAGCCACAATTTTGCATTTTTAGTATTTCCCTTTACATGATTTATTTAACGTTAATCTACCACATATGTAGCGGGAGTGGTGATGATGAGAACAAACTACTTTCTTGGTTAGTTTCAAGTTGATTTATTTCATAATAATTTAGAACGCTTAAATGGGCGAGGCTCACAAGAATGTGCCGTCACACACTGGAAATTCTTGTGAGCATCACCCAATATGTACTTATGTCTACTGAAATTATAATCCATGACACGGCCTATCTCTCTTCCGTGCCGTGCCTTGTGGACGATGCCGATGGTGCTGGCACAATCCTCCACGTCTGGAAAGACTATTCCTATATCGACTACGTCGCGATGTACGCCTCTTCATCGTTCAGCAAAAAGGCTGGTTTCAAGCGACTGATTGATTCGCACGTCGCTTTGCCTTCTCTATTAATCAGGTTCCCACGCTTTGCTCCTCCTCTCAACCACTATAAATGGGCCATCATAAGGCGGCGTTAGAGTAGGGCGGAGTATGACGCTTCTTACGCTTCTTGTGAACATTTCTGTAATTGGCCTTTCCCTTCTTGGACCGAGACAACATTAGCAATACTTAAGTATCTTCCCTTAAACATCTCTGTAAAACTATCGTAGGAACAGTTCCTCATTAAAAAACATTCCTGCGGTAGCCTAATCGGTATTCCATATACTTTCCTAGCAGCGCTATATCCGGTTTCTTCCTTTAAACTATGCTTGTAAACAACTCCTAAGTCCCAACTATAATATGGTAGGAAACTCTTCAACCGAGTTCTCTCTTTCGCTTCTTGCCCAAATACTAGCTATACAGATAGCCATGTAGGCAATACCAGCAATTTTGTAAGGCACTGAAAAGTCCTGCATGCCGCGTGTCTTCTAAATTTTATCTCCATGTTTAGTATCTTCAAAAATGTTCAAACTATTAGCCTGACAGTGACCTTGACAGATCGAATTGCGTATACTACTGCGTTTCTGTCATACTAAAAGTCACTCGAAAACGTGAACGTTTTCGTTTACTCACTTACTCGCTCGTCACTCATTCCTATTAATCAAAATACACTCGCTAAACCTTGTTACAAAACGTACCGTTAGGGGCGCTGTTCAAGTTTTCATACAATCTTGATGTAAACGCAAACGCGGTCGAGAAGTATTTTCCAGGTCCGAAAAATACACTTGAGGTACAGGCTTGGCCGAGTGCCCACTCCGCTTGCGCCTGAGCCGCTGACTTAATAGCCTATGGCTGTACCTATTGCTAGCTAGTTGTATACATGTATAGCGAATGGCTTAGCTGGTATTAGACGTAATTGTGCTCTGGTAGCCGACCTGCGCAAAGCCGTGGTGGCTTAGTGGTTCGGGTTCGACCTACCGCCTCTCAAGCAGAGGGTCGGGGGTTCGATTCCGGCTCGCACCTCTAAGTTAACTTATGTGCGAAATTCAATTTGAATTTACCACTGAGCTTTTCGGTGAAGGAAAACAACGTGAGGAAACCGTGTACGGAACTATTTACTATTAACTATCAAGTATTAAAAAAAACGGAGCGGTCCACGTGGTCTAATTCACTTATTGTCCATTCCTCAACCGTCTATTCCCCGAATGTCTGTTCCCTGAAAGTCCATTCCCTTGAATGTCTATTCCCCGAATGTCTATTTTCCCCGAATGTCGACTACTAGTTTACCGGTAAGGGTCCACTCAGTCCGTGAATATGCAAAGACTTAGGAATGTGACTGGGTCGACGGGTCCCCGCTACGCGTATAAAGTAATCGGAATCAGTTACCTACAAATTACTTTATGAAGTAATCGCAGTCGGTTACCTAAAAGCACAGCAAAAGCCTCGATCGGAACCAGTTCCATACAGGTAAAAAAAAAGCCTCGTAGGGAACCAGTTCCATACAAGTAATTTAAAAGCCTCGTACGGAACCAGTTCCGAAACTCCGGTTCTGTAGACGGCCGAAGGTTAATCAGCTTATGATCGAGTTTCCCGACCATGACAAACAAACAAAACGATATCTGATCAGATAAGGAAATGTAGTTAACAAAATATTAAGCAAAATGTACTGCGCCAATACAAAATGTTTGTTCTGAAAATAGCACTTGAAATAACAACTGAATAGAATTTCAATAATTTTTATTTAGATGATTAACAAATAAAACAACCGATACAAAGCAAGAGGAGATACAATTATACCTGTTAATGTTAGCGGCGCAACTCTGAATGCATGTGAGTGATAGGTACCTACTAACGTTGATCTTCAGTTTAAGCAAAAAAACCGGCCAAGTGCGTGTCGGGCCACGCGCAAATTATAGGGTTCCGAAGTTGACGATGCCCACAGTACCTTTCTAAGACTTACTAGCATCTAGGTAGCCTGTGGTATGACGTGCCCGCCCGACGTGCCTGCCGCTCGAGAAAAATCATTGGTTTTTTAATCATTTCATAAGTTGGTCGACTATGACTCGTAAGTTTGTACAGCCTACTTAGCTGTGATAGTTTTCCTTTCAACTACGTTATATATGCCACAACCGTGATTTTTTTCAGCCATCCAAATCCCACCATTTAGCTGGCAGGGGGGGACACTCGACTCTAACAAAAAATAGCACTTTAAAGCTTAATATTTCACAAACACATCAATTAATCAAGAAATGGTTTTAACAAACCCACAATATTTTTTTAAGACCTATTCAACGATATGCGGCGCTATGGGGTACACAAGAAAAAAAAATACATCCCCACTTTACGAATAGGGGAGGTACCCTATAAAAAATATATTTCCAAATTTTATTGTACCACTTTGTCAGCGTAACTAATATGCATATTCATGCCAAATTACAGCTCTCTAGACCTAAGCATCTCCGAGCAATAGTGCGGACAGACGGACGGACGGACGGACGGACGGACGGACGGACGGACGGACATGGCGAAACTATAAGGGTTCCTTGTGGACTTCGGAACCCTAAAAAGGGAGACAAGATGACTTGACAGATCCTTAACCTAAAGACATGTCACAAGCCTATAATATGACAACATTACGCGTATAAAACATAGTTTAAAGAATGCATTCTGAACTTGACACGACGTCCCGAGCATTGTGTGTTTAAAGAGCAACTCTATTAGCACCCGCTTATTATGGCCAAATACAGGACACTACTACTACTACTACTACTACAACAGCCTATTTACGGCCCACTGCTGGGCACAGGCCTCCTCTCATACAGGACACTCGACGGTTTAAATAAAAAGCGACGAAGAATCGCAAGCCTTTGAGAGATAACGTTGCTGTGGCGAGATAGATAACATTCTTGGTTTTTAAACGCTCCATTTCAGCATTATTTTCAGAGAATTCGATACCCGGTATTGATATTTCTTAACGTAAACGTTCGCTACCGAAATTCATTAGCTTTTATCTTGTTTCATATGAATACACAAAAAGTGTGCTTGTAATTAGGAAATGATTTCGTCTTTAATAAATATCGTTAACACTGTTCAAAATGTGATTCACTACTATCACTACTCGACATTTGGGAATTTTCTTTTCCTTATCAATGGAAACCCTAAATAATACACCAAGATTTGCCATCCACAAAAAAAAATCACCCAAGCGTATTATGACTTGGCGCGTCCACTTCCTCGCTCCCAAATGAATTAATCCAATACCCTCGTACCTAATAGGAACTTCGTTAGCACTCGTTTGGCTTCGTATTAATTGCTTCGGATTACGAGATTGCCTCAAGACTTCATATTATTTGGATCAGGAGATGCAATAATACTCTTATTTTATTACCTAGTAATATTAACTTCTCAGTTAGAGAGGACATTTACTTCATAAACCTGAATTTTCTACACAGATAGATTGCTTTATACACTTGTGCCAGCATCGCTAACCTTGATTTAGCGTCTAACTCCGAGTTAAATTAATAGAACTAAACCTGAGTTACGAAGCTAAAACCGAGGCTCTCTGCCTCTAAAGGCATGGTGCGGTGCCAGTGGGCCTTAGAGAGGTAAGCAAGCATAGAATCACATGTATCGACAATATCTCGGAGACATTTGTACTGGCTATACAAAAACCTGCTCTGCCGGATTGTACGAGTATTTAATTGGTTTTCATTTCATCCCTTCGGTTCATGACGGTGGTCAATGAGACACAGCGTGTAATATGATGTTAAATATTAATGGTTTGTACATTAGTATAATAAATTATTACAATACCAATAAGGAATATTTCTGTTCATGACTCGTAGTAGTGGGCGTGGTAACCTTTTCACGCATGACAAGAAACAAAATCATTGCTTTTTCGCGTCGACCTCGAAAAGAAACAGACATAAATCTTCTGAAACACTCCCGAGCTCAGATTTAAGGTAAAACAAAACATATTGTACATTACGTAATGATGTCAGTGTGTATCTCGCGTAATTAATTGTTTGTACTTTTCGTAGAATTCGTTTCGATTTCAAATTAAATAGCGTGGATAATTTTAATAATTAAACTGCTAAAAACCAGGTGTTAAAAGCGTTTTCCCCGCTTTAATTAGATGACGAAGTTTTGATAGGTAATATCTTACCTTTAAAATGGTTTTCATCGTCTAGTTATTAAATCGAGAGAGCACGATAGAAAATCAATATTAATCTGCCAATCCCTGCTCACCACGATAGGGTATAAATTCAAACCGTACGAGTATATGCAAAAAGGCTACTTTAACACAACTCAATTCTCAAATCATTAAATAGCGATAGCATAACATAACAGTATTTGAAAGCGAAAAAAGAAACGTTACAACGCACTCGGGATAATCTGCGAGCGATTGAACACCGCCCACAGAGTGCTGCCGAATAAACATGAGCGGATTTGGTGCGTTAAGATAACAGCGTATTAATGGTTGACCTGATGAATAAATTGATTTGAAAATTCGATTGACTGAATGACTGACTAAATGTTTTCTCCCCTGAAGACCCGTCGTAGATATTTAATTAATGTTTACAACGTGTGATGAATGCGAAAGTTTAAAAATAACGAAGAATCAAAAAAGTCGGGACTGTAAAACCAAGTTTACACAACGTTTTTGAAATAATAATTATAATTGATTGCTTTGAATTTAGTTTTACCGGTAGACCCCGAAATTCAGTAATATGCTGCGTGTGGGTACGATTGATCTTTCGTCCATTTGAATCAATTTGACCTGTGTAACACAAATAAAAGAAAGAAAAAACCGGCCAAGTGCGTGTCGGGGTGTCGAGCCACGCGCAAAGTAGGTATAGGGTTCCAAAGTTGACGATGCCCACAGTACCTTTCTAAGACTTATTGGCATCTAGCTAGCCTGTGGTATGACGTGCCACAGGCTAGCTATATGCCACAACCGTGATTTTTTTCAGCCATCCAAATACCACCATTTAGCTGGCGGGGGGCGGGGGGGGGGGGGACCAAAAACTAGCACTTTTGGGAAACACACTTAAAGCTTAATATTTCACAAACACATCGCTTAATCGAAAAATGGTTTTAACAAACCTACAATATTTTTGTAAGACCTATTCAACGATATTCCACAGCATGGGTTACAAAAGAAAAAAAATACATCCCCAATTTACGAGAAGGGGAGGTACCCTATATAAAAAAAAATGTACCACTTTGTCAGCGTAACTTATATGTATATTCGTGCCAAATTACAGCTTTCTAGAACTAAGCATCTCCGAGCAATAGTGCAGACGGACGGACGGATTGACACGGCGAAACTATAAGGAAGGAACCCTTATATTTTTGTGGACTAATTATTTTCTGTATGGGAATAAAATTAACGATTTCCATCCTTTTAACAACATCTTCTGCCATCTCACGCATATTAGAGTCACGTCTACATATTTATGAACCTATTAGTACCTAATATTCTATGCTTAAGCAAACTTGAACAGCACCTTATTGTCACTCTTGAAACGACCCGGTAATAATTTAGTAATAATTTAATAGATCTGATAGGTTGATTTAATGAATGCCTTAACCCACACGTGTCTCAAACACTCGATGGCCGAAACAATCACACCTGCCTGCGGAACCCCAATTACACGCAAATTACGACGCAACCGCAGGGTTCCGTGGCTCCAGAGGTTCCTTAATTGATTGTGTGCCATCGGACCAATGCTTGTTTTAGACCCTGGACTGTTGGAATGGAATCCATCCATACTTAATATTATAAATGTGAAAGTGTGTTTGTTTGTCCTTCCTTCATGTCGCAACTAGTGGACCGATTTGGATGAAATTTGGTATGGAGATAGTTTGAGACCCGGGCAATAACATAGAGTACTTTTTATCACGATATTTCCACGGGAACGGGTTTTCTACGGGTCAAACCAACTTTTCAATCTTCTTCTTTCTAATTTATAAAATTCTCGTGTCACAGTGTTTGTAACCAAACTCCTCCGAAACGGCTTGACCGATTCTTATGAAATTTGGAGTGTTTGTTCAGTAGATCTGAGAATAGAACGTAAGCTATTTTTCATACCCAAAAAAAATTCTAAGGCGGTACGAAGTCCGCGGGGTCAGCTAGTACTTCTAAAACTATAACTGTCTATATGTATAGTATCATCGGGTACGCAAATTCAAAGTCTACACGGACGAAGTCGTGGGCAAACGGCTAGTTATTAATATGTAAATCAGTGGTAACCAACCAAAGATCCTCCCACCTCAGTTTTTGAGTTTTTGACCCAGTTGTCAACTGATAATAGTTCTCAGATGATCATATAAGATGGCTATAAAATGCTTATGAGTACTAACCTCTTGCCGGTAGCTGTGGAGACTTTTAGGTAACTTTAAAATATCAAAGCAATAATGCCCGTAGACACTACCCGAAAAAAAATCTACTTCAAAACTGTACGCATGATGGGGCATGGTGCACAATATCATTGTGAATGGATTCCGCGCGATATTCAATATTGAAATGGATTTAACGAAGAGTGTGTGAAAAGTCACGAAAATTACACTTCACACGTTTCACCTCACTCCGAGGCATCTTACTGCAGCGCTCGACCAAGAAATTCAAAATTCAACCATTTATTCAGCAAATTTGCCACATAGGCACTTTTACACGTCAGAAAAAAAAACAGAAATCAAAACATAGTTCATTACGTATTCACTTTCTCCCTGTAGCATGTTATGTCCGAGCTCGACCATTAGCAAGCAAATCCGAACGTTAGATTATAGCAATACCAGTTCTATTGCTATAATCCCCAATAACCAGTACCATGAAGACATGAATTCTTTCATCATCTCTGCCCCTGCGGCCAGATCATCGCGTTGTAGGCGGTCTTCACTCCGGTGCACTGAATAGCTTGGAAAAATGTTGTATAATATTAATTATACGTTCCCAACATCGGTCGGGTTCACCCATAGCTCAAATTAGGCTAGGCATCCTAGATCACAGGCCATGAATTCAGTCTAAAATCTTCAATAGTGTTAATTAATTAGTGTAATCTTTAATTAAAGTGTCCGAAATATGTTTAATTTATCTTTATCTCCTTGATATCTCTTTGATGATGATGATGATGATCTTTATCTCCAACTTCCCGCAACTTCATCTTCCTGCGGCCGAAAAACGTAACTAGCATGTAATTCCTAAATAAACACTCTGCTTAGTGTAGAGCCGAATACAAATTGTAAACGCGACGTAGCAATCAAAGTTGCTTGACTTTAATTAATTTCGCGGCGGATCCAAAACGTTATGATGTGGTCGTGTCACATGACAACCCGCGCACGGCTGGCCACAGCGCCTGCCGTTAGACAGTAACAGACTGTTACTGTAACAGTACCTACTTCAACTTCAACACGTACCTCTGATTGAAGTCGCTTGCATTCACGACTGGTGCCACGCACTACTTAGGCCTTAGTCACAGAATAAGTATTTAATGTTACTACATAGTAATATAACTCAGTGTAACTTATCGTCCTTAGTGAGAGAAGAGGCTGGTGCTCAGCAGTGGGACATAATAGCATAATCATCTATGGGATGAGAAAATTTCCATAATCAGTTGAAAATATCTCCGCAACTATCGTTTCCTTCGAGATGATCTTACCTAATGTTCATTGTTTATGGAGAATAATTGTTAATGATAAAAAATGTTTATTTGCATCATTTGCAAACGCTTCGTCTGCGGCAAATTTCATACTAACTTTCACGTTTTTAGACCTAGCGGTTTTGGCTGAGGTTGTATCAACCATCATCCAGTTAATTTCTTGTTGTTTCAAGAGTAGACATTCACTAAATCTTACTGTTCCAATCCACAGGCCACTGTGCCGTGTTGTGATATGAGGGCACTTGATAAAGGCGGATAAGGACTCGAGTTAATTTTAGCAGCATCAAGGGCCACGGCGCACCCGAGCTACTCGTAATTAAGCGAAGGTGACGTTACACTGTGCTCTGAGATCGATCATTATCACTGAATGAAACTGGGTCGATTACATAAGTGCTTGGCGTTGCCTGAAGTATGATGAGAAAAAAGTACATTATACACCGGCTCTGGTAAAGCTGATAAATAGATAGAAAATGTGAAATTCTCTTATTTTGACATGTAAAATATGCTGTAATTTGATATTGGGAAATAAATGTCTATGTCTATGTCTATGATTTCTTGAATATACTTTCAGTGTTTAGCAATTAATGTGCACCGGAGATGTACCTAGTGAACAAATCAATGTTTAAGTCATCCAGAAATATCATTTTAGGCTCACACTTTAAACATTACTTACTTACAAATAAGTATCACCACGTAAATTCATGTTTGAGTTGAGAAAAACAAAGTATAACCATCTAAATTAGCAAATTACAATATTTTCCTTCGAAAAACATTACAGTTACGCTTTGTAATTCCCATCAAAAATAAACTACTGTTGACTAAATATTCATTCAACATCAAAAAACTACACAATCATGCTAAAAAAGGCAAACTAAGTTGATATATAATTCTCCTACCCTGTAGGGCGGGCTAAAAGCATCAAAAACCTATAATTTAATCTTAAAAGCAACTTCACCCCCGAGCGTGCTGCCAAAGTTTGACAAAGGCCCTGTCACGATTGTTCGATCGTATTGGGGCCTCAAAGGGATATTAAGGTTATTGTGGACGGTTTGTTCTTGTCACGAAACAACCGAAGGAATTTTAGGGTAGCCCTTATTGTTGGCTGTCTTGGAATTAAATCTTGGAATTTCTCACGGAACTATTTAATGGCTAGTTGGCTGGACAAATATCTTGCGCATCTGATAGGCGATGGGGCCAGAAAATTTAGAAACTTCTTGAAAGTGTTACGCGTACTGGAAGACTGCTGTAGGTCTTGTCAAAAATGCAAACGACCTGGGCTGAAGATTGCGGGAATCCGCTGGCTGCATGAATATCTGAAATCCTATTGATGATAATAGTCAGTACTTACTGAAAGTTGACGATAGGTCGAAAGAAGCATAGCAGTAAGCTTTCAACAACAAAAAAACTCTATAAACCAGGGCTTGTAACTGGTTTTTGCCCCCATACAAATAAACCGGTTTTTTCATCGTTCTTTCGTTTACTATTTCATGTTAAATAAGCCGATAAAAAATACGAAGTAATAACATAAATACACTATGGAGTTCCACATAAAGAGTATAAAATAATTCTAAATATTTGGCTATTTCGGGGTTTTTTAAATTAACCGGTTACAAGCCCTGCTATAAACATATGTTTTTGACAACTTTTAATAATTAGTCCCGATAATATTTTATTTAGATTCTTCTGTAAATGAAAGTGGGACATATACTGGAGCAACCGGATGTGATCACGTTCTACAGAACAACTCCTTTACATTAACATTTAAATAAAACACACATACATTGAAATGCATGTAATACCTGGTTACGATAATTGACAGCTCGGGTGTCTGTCTTCAGAGGCGCCGCCCCAGGCCCTCTGTACAGTAATTATTCCAGATTTCATGCCGTGTCTCATTGAAGACTCAAATTAAACGCGAATTTCGTAAAATTGGAATTTGTCACGACACGGAAATTGAGTTGAACAAAGGAAACTGAAGTGGTGCTTAGTGAACATTTTTGTAACGATGCTATAGAACTTTTGGAGGTAATTTTAACAATATTAAAATGATCAGAAACTGAGCAGTAAATAGTACGTTTAATAATCTTTTTTAAGGAATCAATTGGGTAGAAATATTTAAGACCCGTTTGTATATTTTTTTAAGCCATTATTAGACTTGAATGAGAACATCTACGAATCTATCGGGAAAAAGGAAAAACTAGCAATTAATTTACGATGTAACAGTGACTATGGAAAATCCAAGAATCTCTAAGAGCTTTATTTTTATTATTACAACGACATAAATGAAAAAAACCACTATTAAAAACGAGTAAAATCACTTAACTACATGCATCTAAGAGTTAATGTGGAGGTAATAAACAGTAGAACATTGCAATAAAAATTCGACGACCCTAGCGCCGAGCAACTCTTTCAAGCCAATCACATTTTGTTATTCAAAACGGTATCCATTTTGCCTTTTGACGTCTCGCTTTCCGGTTAATAGGGCTGATACTCTCCAATTTTCGATTTCTCGTAAAACTAGGAATCGAGTAATGAACCGATGAATCTGTAATGAGAAACGAGAGGGGTGATTTACTAATGAAAGAGGGGGGTTTAGTAGATGTGCTTTTCTAAGAAACTGTTGATTCGGCAGATTTATGAAGTTTAGTGCCTAATACTGGAATAAACTTCGCAAAAAGTCAAGACATGACATAGTCAATTTTATTACTGAATTAGTATTTTATTTTAATATAAATTTAAAAATATTACTTACTCATTTTTCAAATATATTTATTCCAAAACCATTACATTTATTTGAGTTAAGTAGTTGAATCTCAAATTAGATTTCTCACTTTACATTTTTATTGATAAGCTTATTTAGTAGCCTACTGAACACTAAAATATCTATGGAATATCTTATTTCAACGAAAATAATTCGTGCCTCAATGTTATTCATAGGTAGTATAATTAGCTACATTGTTATTACTTTTTTAGCTTTTTTTTGTTAACTGTAATTAGTATGGCAATAGATAAAACTTTCAGATTTTTTGACTCGAAATACAGGTTCCATTATAACTTCTACATAGATAATCTCATTTAAAGTATCTCTGTTTAATGAATATGATCTTCAATGGATATTTCATTGAAAATTTACAATATCCATTCGATACTGCGATCTAGATTATCTAGCTAACGAGGTCGTGCATCACGACATCCCATTAAATGAACAAAAGCGGTGATTTTTCACCGGACATCAGTCCCAGCTCGTTAATATCTCAGCCCGAGGCGACTTGAAAACGGGAGCAGTAAACAAAGTCACACAACGATTAAAGCGAGACTAAAAGGTCCTCACAATATAGGCCTTCATGTTTCAACATCGATTAACAAGCACCAAGAATGGCTCACGAGGGCCGAGTGGTGTGAAGTCGTAGGCGTTATTCATCTCTTACTCGTATTTGCATCAGCAGAGATTAAATATTGCATGACTAATTTAAGCACATGTGGAGCGCTAGTTTTCAATTTCATTCTAGCTAGGGTGAATAAGCAGTCTTTCAAATCCTACTGAAATCAATATAGAGAAACAGTGAACCATTTTTGAATTAGGAAATCTTGGCCCCTAAATCCCATCGCGTGATTAGAATATTGGTGCCGTGTGGCACAAATCGATACACATCTCAAATAAGTTTGTTATTTCAGCTAGGCAGCAACCAATAAAAAATCCTTCTACGTTTTACGTAGCTAAACGCATTTATCCGCTATTGACTTCAGGCTCTATCTGTTAATTACCTACCTACCTGTCCTGACTAAGAGTCAGTATTCGAGTTTTATTGAACTCTGCACTAACTCTGAACTGTTGCTCTGGAGTCTGCACCGAAACAGGTACATTGTTAAAGTTCTGTATTTTTATCATTAAAATTTACAATAGTCTTAATGTTCTTTTGTCAATATTATTTTAGTTGGCAGAACAACAAGAGTAATCCATGTCATAAATCTACGTATGACATGACAACTGTCATCGACTTACTGCTTCATTCGGTTCACTTGCCACCCGTTTTCCTTGTATCCCATTTTTTCCTTACTTTTAGGGTAGGAATGTCTTTAAATAGATTTCAGCTGGTGTTTATCTTGTGAATCGTATCAGTTACAATGATATTCATACTTGATAATTATGATAGGCATTGATCACAATAAAGTCTACTATTTATCCTTGAACTTTTCTTCTTGACACAAACTTTGTCATCCTGCTGGAGAACAAATATAACTAATCAGCAAGTAATCATTGGAAAGGAAGTTTTAATCTCGTAAACAACTGAACATATTGAAAACAAGCTGAAACTTCTGCCATTGTTTCTCGACTCGTAAATTGAAACGTAAAACAAGTTGGAACATTTAAATGACAGTTAGGTACGTGGCCGGAGTTGAGTTAAGTCGAGTTTGCAAATCAAGTTTTATCTCAATTGATGGGTACACAGATATCAAGGGCCATTGGGCTGGGTAACGGTTGTTTAGCTTCCAGTTCTGTTTACCTTTCTTGAGGAAGATACGGTTTTGCATATCCGAAGTTTATCTTGCCAAGTTTCTGTTGCATTTTATTACAGTAGTACCTACAGAAGTTTAAAATCATAATGTTATATTTAAATATTGAATACGTAACTTTGCGATAGCTGAACTTGTAGGTACCTATATTTCTATCTATTAGGTAATGTACTTAAAATTTAAGTGTAAAGATAGTCAAGAGATGCTTTCCATCTGAATGCTTAGTCGCATGTTTTGCGAGTCACAGTAGATATTTTCAATGGAATACGTCAATAGCCTGTAAATGTAAGTATGTACTATTCAACTATCGTTGAAAATATACAAAAATGTGCGCAAAATACTAACTTAAGCTAAAAATAACTGTAGCATAAAATCTTCCGCGACGTTTCCCGTTAAGGAAAACGCCGGCGAAACTCGAAACTCCCTCCTCAGGGGCCGAAGCACTACAAAACTCAGCTACTTACATCAGAAATATCAAATTTCGAGAAAATTCTCTAGCAAAACTGTAGTCAAGACGATACTGGCTTAATAAGAAAATGGAGCTTCCGAATCTCGTGAGCATGAAACAAAGAACACCTATTGACCTCACGGTCCCCGCTGGCCCGGGCCTCGTATTATCTGAAGGGATATCGTTGTGACGGCTCTCTCGAATACATATCATAAACGGTATTGAAAGGCCGCCCGGCGCAGGTACGACCCGTATCACCGAGGCGTTACTCCGACCGGCCGTCGGCAAATGACAGAATCTGCATGGAAATGGATCAGCCTCACAATTGAGAACTTTGAGAGGTTTGGGAAGGAATGGGCTGGTGAATTCGTTTCGGAAAATGAGATTTAGCACTTCTCGGGATTATTGCTGATTTTATCCGCTTCCTAATTTACCTTCATAAATGAGCGCCACTCGTTATTTATTATTGTAACTGAAAAACAGACCTACGTAAATGATTATTTCAAGAAATAGCTGCAGCCATCTACATACATTATTTATTATATACATTTGTTATTATCTACAAATGGGTAGTTCTGAATCGGTTCAGTTTCTCGATCTCCGTTTTATTTTTAACAAATCCAATCAACACAGAAGCCTCTACAGCCGACGTTTCTAGACTGGAACCAGTTGCCAATAAATAATGAAAGGTCCGAACGACCTATCTAAACCCGAATGCTTTTACCGCGAGCCATGAACGCTCAAAAAGCAAGACCGCGATCGCGTCGAGCCAAAGTGAGTTCAGTTATCCGCCATGTTTGCTCCAGTTCCTACATCTGTCAGTGGAGACGGGGAAATAACTCGAGTTACAGATTAAAGCCAGTGTGGCGGAACGGGCCATCATAGGTTGAAATATCGCCGACCGAGGCCCGCAGTAACGGCCGGCAATAAAAATAAATTGTTGGTGCTGGCGAGTCGAATTGATAACTCGGCGTGTGGTTTGATCAAATGCTTCGTAAATATCTTGTTGGATTCAAGCGTGTGTAGCTCACGGGGTTAACTTTGTTGCTGAAATGTTATATATCGTTGTTTGAATTATATCTACACCTTTAATTTTATATTAATTTAGATTAATACTAATATTGTTATTTTGACCTTTGGAGACACCTTACATCTCCAAAATTGACTAAGGAGACTGTATACATCTCCTAAACTTGTGTTGTATGATATAATTTTAGAGACTGTGTACAACTTTAGGATACCTAGAGACGTATACAATCTCTAAACATTTGCGATTTTTATTATTATTTTTAGTATACATATTTAGATATGTACTTTAATTAATATTTTCATTAATTTGTACCTAATATAAGACCATCTCTAAGATCTTAGATTTAAGTTTAAGTTAGGGACTATACATCCCTAAATGTGATTTTAGTATGTACCTATATATGTATTTTTATACATATTAACGTAAATTTAATGTAAATCTATATGTTTACATTTTGAAAAAAGGCCTTCTGCTGAGTTTGTTGCGGCGCTTCTTCTCAAGCAATGGGTCTAGGAAGCGCTGGTAAATTCATTTCTGTTAAATTAATTTAAAAGTGACTTGTAAAAGTGCCCAGATGTGGCCTATTTGCTGAATAAATATTTTCATTTTCATTTTCATCTTATTATTAAAGCAAATGAAGACAAATGCGATACAAAGCTGAAAAGTCTTCATGATTGACTGATAGTTCTAACATTTTTTCATTCACTATGTTTGTGCTATCTGTCTTTATTCCACGGTCTAGGTAATTTATATTATACCTTCATAATGAATAAATGATATAATATAAAACATATAGACAGGTCAAATAAAACCACTTTTACCCACCCGTTCAGCAGTTAGTCGGTAGACGACGTAATGAAGCCTGAAACCGAGCCAGCAGCGCCCCGAATTCACAAAGAACTACAAAAACAATAGCTTATTGTCGCCCCTATCCACATTATTTATTCAATGGCATTATGTCTGCCCTTTTTGCGACGAGAATTATTATTAATATTTATTGCTTGGTGCCACTTCGCCGAATTAATTTTGGCTTTTTCCGCTTTAGATGTTTTCGGAGTTGTATGCTTTTGCAACGAGTTAGTGACTTATACTGGTTATTTGCTATTGATTGAGTTATCGATGAATTGGCAAGAAAAAACAAGGAATCCAATAGTACCTAAGTAATTTCCAAATTATTTATAAATGCGATATGCGAAAGTGACACTGTCTGTTTCTCTTTCTGTCTGTCTGTTACCACTTTACGCTTCAACCGCTGGACCGATTTTGATGTATTTTTTTTCCCGGAAAATGCATATTTTCCGCGTGAACGCGATAACCGATTTTCATGCGGGCGAAGTTGCGGGCAGAAGCTAGTCGTAAAATATATTCTGATTCTTTTGTTAACAGATCGTATAAGATTAACTTATACGAGAAAAAAACACTCGGTCGTCAAGCGAACTCTTTGTTTGAAGCATCGCGAAATGGGAATCAGAATATAATAACGAAGCACAAAAGAATATCAGACGACATGGAGACGGATTTGTTTGAGAAAAAAAGGATTTGATGTTTGTTGCGAACATAATTTTAATATCGTTTTTCCAATACACGCTTCCTTTAATGATAATCTTGAAGAGTCGTGTTACAAGATATTTTCAGGCGCGGATCAAAGGATATCCAAGAAATGTATGATTTTCGTCTTTCACTTGTATCTTGAGAAAATTATTTTTACGTCATCTCCTCATCGTGGGGATGCTTATATCTGGGATATTTTTAATTATCGGTCGAGAAAATCAAGGATGTGAGTGTCTACTACAAAAGTAGGTTCAACCTCTTTCCTGCTAGGGTGACCATGATACAGCAAAAAATAGTACCTAAGTATTCATTAAAACAATGATATCAATTACTTAAGATAACTTTAACTAGACGAGAGCACGAGACTTAGCAGAGGGCTTTAGCACCAGGGAGATGAGATTGAAAAACATATTTTATATTACGTTCAATGAATCAACCTGTATACTCGTACGAGTATGTGGCACTCGTCTTGGCATCACTATAGGTACATGAAAATGTCTTTGGTAGGACAGTTTATTAACCAACCATTAAAGTTGTTTATTTTATAACAAAACGAAAATTAGAATAGCTTAGAGTCGAAAAGAGAAAGTGAAATAGTACCCTTAGCTAGGATTACTACAACATAAAAACAACGTTATTCTCAAATTGATTTGCATCTTGTAAGTAGTCAATTCGCACAAGAAACAAACATAAAAATAACGGTCGTATTATTTTTATGTTTGTTTCTTGTGCGAATTGACTACTTACGTAGTAAAATCAAAAGATAACTCAGAAAGATAACCGTAAAAATCAATTTCTCGGCCAAAAGTTTTATTGCCTGAATTTCCCCGGATCGAGGAAAATTTAAATTTCCGACTTCAGCGTCCAACCCGAATTATCGAAGACGAAATTTTTCGTCACGGCGAAGGAAATAAAGAATTAGAAAATAAGGAAACCTGTAACAAAATTGAGAAACACAAATGGCTTATATTTATTCCAATCCCATCTTTGACCCAGTTGCTGGATCGCTCGCTGTATAATATTGTGTTGAAACGCAGCAATACATGTAAAAGTTACGAGTCGGAACATTCATCACACCCTCTATTCCATTGTGTTTGAAGTGGCAACTTAACCGTGTGATCCGCTTAACAACCCCTAGTTAACTAATGAACAACTTACAACTAAACAAATTCGTCAATTTAATCCGTAATTTAATGCTATCACAATATCCTTAATGTTACAAACTATAATTACCCTGTTTGTATTGATTGATTTCCGAAGCATTCCAAGTTTACACAGTGTAAAAAGGATTTGATGAAGGTATTGGTTTCAAAATTTTGGAAGTCTTTACTGGTATTTGAATCGAACATCAGTCTGTTTAATACTTACGCTTAGGTACCAGCAAATATAAACAAAAATAGCGTGTAATTTGAACCTTTCACAATAATCATGAAAACAAAAACATTCATCTACCTCCTCTTAGTCGAGTCCGGCTGCGGCGACCACTTCAGCTCCGATGCCGTGGTGCGTGTGCCCTCATCATCATCATCATTTCAGCCGAAAGACGTCCACTGCTGGACATAGGCCTCCCCCAAGGCTCGCTACTCAGACCGGTCCTGTGCTACTTGCTTCCACCGGTTTCCCGCGATCTTCACGAGGTCGTCGCTCCATCTAAAAAATCATTTAAAAGGCGCGCATGTTAAATAGGCTGGGAAACGTGACACCCTCTGGGAAGATAAAGGAAGCGTACGACATGAAAGGTGCTTAGTCGACGCAATGTGCCGATTTGTCATCGAAGGTTAATACAGTAGGGTATACGTGACGTGTTGTTCCTGTTGACTGATTTGTTCATTGAATATTGCCCACGTCTTTTCTTCTATATATACCCTACCCACTGCTGAGTAAAAGCCCCTTCACTCTTACGCCATTCTACCCTGTCCTGAGCCAGTCTCATCCACCGCTTCCCTGCCAACTGCCAGTTGTCGTCCGACCAGCGAGCTAATGGTCTGCCTGCTGATCGTCGACCCAATCTTGGCCACCATTCCGTAACGGACTTCGACCATCTGCCATCAGCCCGTCTTGCCAAGTGTCCCGCCCATCTCCACTTAAGTTGCTATTCTTAGACCTTGATTCGGCGCCGTATATTGGATTGTATTTTTTTCTATACCTACCTAAAAACTTTAACTCGCTATTTAACCTCTTTATCACTTTTTTAATAGACCGAAAGAGTGAAACGTGCGAAGCGTCTTCATTTCAGCTTGGGTGAAAATGCTGTCTGGATGTCCAGTTGATTTTCGGCTGTTCTCCTCTCAAGTCGCATTTCTCAACCGGGCTATAGTCCCCACGCGGTCCCAATGCGGATTGGGAGCTTTACACAAATCCTTGAATTACTTTCGCAAATGCGTACAGGTTTCCTCACGATGTTTTCCTTTACCGAAAAGCTCAGTGGCACAGTAACACTTGTAAAGAAAAACTTAATACTCTACAGTAAGTACACCAGATTATAATAAATAAATAAATATCTTGGAACTTTCACAGAAATTGAACTAGCCCCAAACTAAGCAAAGCTTGTACATACTATGGATGCTAGACAACGATATAAATACTTATATAGAGAAAAACATACATATATAAATACTAAACATCCATGACTCGAGTACAAACATTTGTGCTCATCACACAAAGTTTGCCCCGAGCGGGATTCGAACCCGCGACAGTCGGAACAGTGGGCAGGATCACTACCAACTGAGCCAAACGTGTCGTCAATGTAACAAACATTTTGTCAGCTGTCGTTGTGAATATGAGGAACACAAATTTGATTCTAGTAGTAATAGTAGGCTGAGTACCTAATACCTAAACAGCAATTCAAGAATTCTTCGTCAAAATTATGATCCGTCCGTCGTATCTATAACACGGCATCAATTACGAAACAGATTGAACTACCGCCTCATAATACAGAACAAAAACAAAACTGCCCATTGGCGTCTTGAGCAACTCCAACCGTCAGCAAAGTTATCGACACGCTGAACGGAATCTTATCTGGCACTTCATAGAGCTTTTTTTTCGTTCCCATTATCTTTGGCCGTTTGGAACTCGTAACTCGTAGATCTCAGGAAAATTATATAGGTACCTACCTACAACATAAATAAGGAAAATCGAAGTCACACTTATCCATCCATCACATCTCATGTTGTAACAAATCTGTATTAAGTGTTTAAATATATTCAAATAGCATAAAAAATACAGGTTCAAAATATCCACACCATGCTTCGTCATGAATAAAATCACACAGATAATTAATCCACAACATGCTTCGTCATAAATGACCGCACATAAATAAATAATCCACAACACGTTTCGTCAAATAAATACGCTACCCTACCTCATACACAAATCTAGCATCCGTAACAGACTTCGTCAAACATATAAAAGAAATGCAATAAAATATACATAATAAAAAACAGGTACAAAACGCTAAACATTCTCACCCACACCCTGGATTGTGCCTGGCTGGAATGTCCCCATTATACCCGCAGCGTTGCCGCGCTGAATGGCTATGGACATTTGCTGAACCAACCACGATCCAGAACGAGGGTCGCAGCCTCTGTCCAGCAGCCGACGCCCTAAGTCCCTAAACAACGATAAGGCCTCAGCGCTCCACGGCCCAGCCGTCTCAACCGCAACCGGAACGAAATCGTACATTGGCTTCAGGGCAGAGTACTTGACGTGTTTAAGTTTGGCTGCGGTTTCCGCTGCTGATCCCGCTCTGTATTGAAGGTGAAAAATTGTCAGGCCTTGCCATTAAAAATTAAAGTGCTGTATCGTAAATATAATGATTTGTGACAATTACTGAACATCAGTGATATAATAGAATTAAAGTTTCGACGTAAATATTCGAACGTATTTCATCTAAAAGTATTCTCCTCCGAGTACTCAATAAAATTTTACCCTTTTAAGAGGCAGGGAACGTGAATAGCATTGTGACGTTTGCTGACTTGCTCTGCTCACACTATAGCTCAATTTGCACTAGTGCAACTTTCAGAACTCATTCATGTTGTAATTCCATTCATCACACGTAAACGTGGGCGGTTCAAACTGATACATTCACAACCGCGCAACTTTTAAATGAGTACGACGAACTTGTTTCAATTCGCGAAGAAACCCCACAGGTTGGGTGTTTACCGAATCGCGGGAACTTCGGAACTATCCCTTCCCACTCCCAGGGCCCTTTCACTTAAGTTGAGATAAAACTGCGTATGTAGGTGTTGGAAAACTTTCCATTACTACTCAGAGTCAGAAATCCGAGGCCTTATTGAAACAAGAGAAGTTCTTAAAACACAGTCGAAATGATCTCATCAGTTTTTCAAATTTTGAATTTATCCCACGGCTGTCCCAATTGTCCATTTTCACCACCGTGTTCATCAACTCATAACAATAAACTCTATAAGTCTTGAGTAATTACATTTTTTGTCCACAAATCACTCACTGAATGCTATAAAAACAAAAACAGGCCTTTTTACACTAGAAACGCTGTCATTCCGCATCACATCGGAGCGCCCTCTCTCGCGAGTGTGCTTCACGGAAGCCAGTGAAACTACAAATATTTTTGAACGCGATCTAAATAAAAAGCAAAATGTTTGCCACACAAAATCGAGCGTTTTTCCGATTCATCTATCACGAATTAGCACGTTCGATTGTCAACACTATGCGTCATTTGTTTGTCAGCTGTCAACAACTGTTGATTCCGATGTCCAAACCCAACGGATGAATAAGTTATTCCCTTGATATATCATGTTGGACTCTCTGAACGATGATTTATTTAAGCAACTTTTCCGGTGAAAGGTTGTTGTTGTGAAATATTGAAACTCGGACGGTTCGTGTAACAAAACTCCGAACATCTAAGAAATAACTTTCGACATGGATCATTTCACGTTCAACTGTAGATTGATGACGGACATAACAATAACGAATACAGATTCAAATCTTTACTTCTACTTTCTCATTCTGTTTGTGTCATTTGTTTCCTCAGTGTTTGTCGACTGTCTCTAATGGTTGCCCTCTCTCGGTGCAGAAAACCAGTGACGGATTAGTTACCTAAAGAATAGGCACTTTATTCAAATTACTATACCTAAAATACAAAGATCATGTAGGTACTGAAATTTACATACAAAAAGTTAATTAAACTTTTCAAGTCTTAAGTTGATAAGTATAAAAAAAAACTAAGTTGGAAACTATTTTATAGTTTAAAACAACTCCACCACAAATAAGCTAGCTACTAGCCTGTTTAAGTCCTAACGCTGTGCACAGGCCTCCTCTCATCACGAGAGGCCTCAAGCCATAGTCGTCATACAAATGAAACCAACGAAGCTTATCAGGTGTTCAACAAAAACATGGGATAATTCTTCACATTTACCATTTAAAAAAGGTCCCCGGTCTTCGGATAACGAATTCAAACCCATTTCTTAAAACGTATTTTTTTAATAAGTTCACATTATAATTCCACACGAATGGCTCTTAATTAGCAGCCGCCACCATTCCGGCACGCAACGAGATGACACTTCTAATTAAGTCATATCTTTGCTGCGCGCTGCCATTTATGTCTGTAGGTTGGTAAATATTTAGATTGGTACCTATATTATTTAATTATGGCTTAAAGGAAACAATAATATATATACCGAGTTGTTATTTAGAACGTAATTTATTACGTGGTGGATTTCGCATTACGTCCGACCCAAATCCGTGAAAATATGGTCCGGATAGTTCTAGTATTTAGTCGTATTTGTATTATCCGCCATCCGATTTCCGATTTCATGCGTAAAGTACCATACAATTAGTTCTTAGACCACTCAGGACCGGATTTTGCCGGATTCGGATCGAAATTAGTGCGTAATTAACCGCTTTTTATTTACCATATTATGTGGAATTGGAGTAGACGACAAGATACAGTATTAGTTTTTCAAATTTACCTACTATACGAGTTTGGAGACCGGCTTTGCTTGCGACCTTTGGGAGCTGACTCCATTGATGTAGACGATGAAAATTACAATTAGGGAACTAGCGAAAGGCTAGTTACTACTACTAGGGAAACTTACCTACTGTTCAAAATCTAGTAAGTACTTATATTTCAACCGGCAAATGGTTATAACATCCTTGAATTTCAGAAAGAAATCTGTTTGACCCAAACGTAATGGAAAAGTTTCCTTTTTTACTTAATTGCAACCCAATGGGAAGCTATAACAAGATTCAAATTCGGTTACATTAATTTCCCACAATGCTTGCGTCCCTGGAAGGTGCGAGGGCAAAATGGGGACGAAAAATCCCTTTCTGCGGGGAAAGATAAATAGTCAGTAACGTCAGACGCACCCGCGGGACAAGGGTGGCCAAGGATCGGTTCTTAAAAACGTTTCTAATTTACCATTTCATATGTCGGGGTTTACGCGGCAGTTGGGAGCTCGGCTCGTCGCGTTTGTGACGGGTGGCGTCGAGATACAGTCATGTGCGAGCTGTCATATTTCTATCCAATATTTTATATTATGACACTGACAAGAATACTACGAGACGAGTATGTCACCTGACATGCACGGGGAACATTGATCTATTATAAGTCACTTCACAATCAGCCAGAGAAAAATGGCCCCGTCAAAACGGGTGTCCGAACAGCTCGGGCACCCGTTTGGCCTGCGTTATAAAGATACGCTATTAGCATCATCATCATCATCATCATTTCAGCCGATAGACGTCCACTGCTGGACTTCTGGATAGGCCTCCCCCAAGGCGCGCCACTCAGACCGGTCCTGTGCCACTCGCATCCACCACGTTCCCGCGACCTTTACAAGGTCGTCACTCCATCTTGTTGGAGGCCTACCGACAGCTCGTCTACCGGTTCGCGGACGCCACTCCAGGACTTTCTTGCCCCATCGGCCATCAGTCCTGCGAGCAATGTGCCCCGCCCACTGCCACTTAAGGCTATTAGCATATTGGAACGTATTTTCTAATGTCAGTTTGCTCCATATATTTTGAAATATTCTGTTAGGCACTGTTTGTCTATATGTTATTAATTATTAGGTCAATGACGGGAAATTATTTTTGATATTTGCCGTGTATTTGCCCTAGATGGATTTTGCATGTAGGTCCCAGAATGTACATGACAAGGTATAATTACCATGCCAGCGCAAGTAGAAGAAAGAAGGTACAAAATTTTATGAATTTGGATTAACATGATATGATGATGATATTAACAGAACACAGTCGGCCGGATCACCTGTTTCTATAGGTGTGCCGCAAGGTTCAATTTTAGGTTTTATTTTTAGTCTATATGTAAATGATTTGCCCTGTATTATGCAAGAGAGGCATAAAATAGTTCTATTCGCAGATGACACCCGTAAGCCGTGGTGGCCCTAGTGGTTCGACCTATTGCCTCTCATGCCGAGGGTCGGGGATTCGATTCCGGCTCGCACCTCTAAGTTTACTTATGTGCGAAATTCAATTTGAATTTACCACTGAGCTTTTCCGTGAAGGAAAACATCGTGAGGAAACCTGCATGCATCTGCGAAGTAATTCAAAGATGTCTGTGAAGTCCCCAATCCGCACTGGGCCCGCGTGGTAACTATAGCCCAAGCCCTCTCATGATGAGAGGAGGCCTGTGCCCAGCAGTGAGACGCAAATAGGACGTAGTAGTAGTAGTAGTAGTAGTAGTAATATAAATGTAAATTTTGTAACTATGTGGACATTTTGAAAAAAGGTATTCTGCTTGAGTTTGTTGCGGCGCTTCTTCTCAAGCAATGGGTCTAGGAAACGCTGGTAAATTCTTTTTCTGACGCGGACGTGTAAAAGTGGCCCTATGTGGCTTATTTGCCCAATAAATGAATGAATTTCAATTAGGACATAAAGTAATTACCTACTTTCAATTTTAAGTCATTCGTTTAACATACCTACCTATCTACTCGTACTACACCAAACTGGAAAATAGAAATGCAAAAATAACCCCGTCACATATGTAGCCAAATAATCTACTTGGTAAACTGAGCCGCTCAAACGAAACATTTACAGTAAAATAAATAGGTTTTTCGGGTGCGGATGAACTCAACAGCAATGAAAACAGGTCACTTTGTATAGGATTTTCCATACAAAGTGACCCGTTTTCATTGCTGTTGAGTGTAGTAATGGTTACATTTAAATTTGGAAAGAGCAGGGTCGCTTGTGAATGTTTAGAGAATCCAATACGAGTGACTATACTTTTCAATGTATTGTATGTATGAGGGCATCAGACTTCTTCTTCTATAAACGGCAGGTAGGTATTTTAGAAAATTATTGACTTCAGAAGTAGAAGATTCTTCGCTTACAAAACTTCTACAAGTTTTATGTCTCTTTTTATGTCTCTTCTTGTAGGTATTCGTTAGCTAATCCAAGTCACTTTCGAGCATACGCCCGGTACAAGTCTCCGGAGCGTCGTCGTGACGATCCGGATAATCCGTCGATAAATCCGCCGGTTACCCGGCTCCGTTGACTAACTGTACCGTTCTTTGGCTTGACAGTTTGCGATCGTCTCGTCAGCAACTATCAGCGATCTATTACGGTTCCCGGCGACAGTGCCGTTAGACGCGTCAGGGACATCAATCGATATGAGCCACTTTGATACCTTCTCCATTTTGTTTAAAATTATATCATGCATTGACGAAATTACGCGTAAGTACACATGATTTGAATTACATTACTAAAATATGAAGAGAGGTAGTGGCTCATCAATTGAAGTTTGTGACACCAGTCAAATAATGTCAGTAATGCCTGTTACCTAGTAACTCTCTGGAGTACCAACTCCAGAGAGTTACTAGGTAACAGGCATTACTATCATATTTTTTGACATTATTTTTTGGAAGAACGGAAACTTCACATTACAAATACAGTGCATCCATTTAGCAGTTACAGGGAGACTTAAGCCATGTCTTATTCCTTAGGGAGAGTGGACTTTTGTATTGGTAAGGAGCGCAATCTTATATGGCGAAACAGTTGAAAACAAAGTCCAGCAGATTTGATAAGCAACAAAACAAAACACACTCGCCTCACGTTTTCGCCTCAGCAGCGCCATCTGAAGGCGCTACTGCAGACTATCCGCCTAGGTGGCTTGACTGTGTGGCGACCGCAGCGCCCCCAACCTACCCGATTTGGTGTCCACATTCGGAAGTATAAATATTGCGCATCTTTACTTCAACCCTCCATACTTATTCTAGTCCTAAATAAATATTCAACGGCAGAAAAAAAAACGCCTAAAAGGTAGGTATTTACAGCATCATCTCCCGTTTGCAAGTAAAACTCCTTGTAGATGTTCAAGTTCTTTTTTGGTTTCAGGCCAGCGTCGCGTCAGTCGCGTGATGGCGCATGGAGTGCGCATGGACGGCCTGGTGGGCGACGCTGGTGCTCGCGTCTCTGGCGGCCGCCGGCCCGCGGTACAGCTCGCGCATCGTGCACACACATGCAGGTAACACGCACAAACACACACACACACACACATACATACATACACACACACGAGGGCGCACGGACGGCTACAAAAGGGAGAGTAGCATATTCTGGATGTGCACTTAAGCCTTGTGACATCAGTAGGTATACAGTTTTCAGTTCAACTCTAGTTGGTCACTGGCAGCTTATTAACTCGTATTTAATATACACATAAATGTCATGTGTATGTGTAATTTATGCACATGTATGATACATAATGTCAACCACAACATACATTTACATGAATGAGCCACGATAATTTTATGAAAACAAAGTGCACTCACGCAATAACTAAACATGTGAACATGCGGTTTACGTTTAATTTGTAATTTAAATATTATTTTACACAAACAAGCACCTCTGCATAGTTCGTAAAATTGGTACGGGGCATAAAATTAACACGCAATGCCTGAACATCCAATTATAACAGCGAAATACATTTCGTGTTTCGCAAGCAAAATAAACGTCAGCAATAATGGCAAAAAACTTTGAGAAATTTAATCTAAAAGCTCCAAAGGGCGCCAAATCAAATGTGTGTGCTCAAGTGAAACATAACATTTCCGCTCTCTAAATACGAGATAGTTCTCGTGAAATTTTCATTACGAACGCTTCACACGGCCGCACATAAACCATATCCGCCTGGGCAAATCCGTCCATGAACTACTTAATTAAATCATTAATATTTAAATTATGCTTAGGGTGAGGTTTGCATGTATTTACATTCGTGCGCGATCGACACAGGTTAAGCCGCCCTCTAGCGATCCAATCAGGGGAAAGATCCTGAGATCTGGTGGGCAAATGACATCGTTACGTTTGGTATTAGCCTGCCCGGGGTCAAATTGATTGCGGCAGGGCACTAGTGGGTCGAACGAACTGTGATACCCTCAAAACCTCTCTAATAGCAGATTTGTTTAAACGTTTACAACTTGCATTTTGCTAGAGCTAATTTTAGAGGGGCTTAATTTTGAACACAATTTCCGAGAGTTTGAATGGTAACTTTGAAGTATTTAGCTGCGAGATATCTCGAATTGAAGTGATTATGTTCGGAACAAGAGGGTATTTAGCCTAGTAATTTAATTTTAGCGGCGTTCAGTACGCTTCTTTGGCGATACGAACGGACGTCGCTCCGGGACGGTGCATGAGGGTATTATTTAGATAACTGCGACTTCATTTCACAAGCCCGGCTGTTATTAAGATTAATACTTTTCATTTGTAATATCATTGTATATCGTTTTTCACGTTTTATTTTCAGAACATAATAAATACCATCATCCTAAGCTGTGTTGGTTTTAACTTTTCCAATTTTTAAATGAGTTGTTATTATCGAGTATCGTAATGCTGTTCATTTAGTACCTGAAATATATATGTGTTAAAGATTTAGAGAAAAATCTCTGATCTAGTTAGCATAAAGAAAAGCGTAAAATCAGATTGAAATTCTGATCAGGCTGGACTCGTGTCTGAGCACTAACGAGACAGGGTTTCTTTGTAAAATACTCGTTTACGCTTCGTAACATGGCGTCCAACGTGGGGCCAGAGTGCGATGAAATATTAGAATTTTGTAAATGTAAATGAGTTGGTCATAGAAACAAGATTAGGTACATAAATGGAAAATGCAATAAATCCTGGCCCACACCTTGTTGGAGGGCTATTGATAGCGTTTCTTCTGACGCGGACGCTACCTGGCCCCATTGACTAAGTATCAGTTCATAACGCGCATTGTCTCTCGCAAACCAATTTCTTCGAGCTATGACGTTGATTGATGAATGATGATGATTAAATCCATAACTCGTGTAATTACTTCTT